>CM068829.1:33408584-33718584 GCA_028554795.2 Sinohyriopsis cumingii
TTGTTTAGAGCACCCGTCTTGTAAACTGGAGGTCGCGGGTTCGACACCCATTGGAGCCATTATTTGTATTGCCTATCCGAATGTACTACCACATTGGTTCAGAAAGTCGAGCAATTTAATCCATCAAAAAAGGGAGCACAACGATCCAGGTCCCTTTGTTGATTTTAATCCCATTTTCAATGCAAACACAAATCACAAATATTTCTCTGCAGGCTAACGAAAGCCTTTAAGGTCTAATATGATTTTTATTTTAAATAGCGTACCTGAAAGCAATGTTGTAAAGATTAACGTTCTGGTCAAGTCTCGTAGTGTTTCGAACAGTTGCGCACTGTGTCGACCTTCCATTGCAAAATACGTTTCAAATACTGTTCATTGTTATTCTCATCTTATTCATGTTAATCGACATACATTTTCTTATTGAGGCACACTTACAAGCATTGATTAGGTTATGTGTTTGTGGCACACTCGGGACTGGTAAATTCTTTTGATGAATAGATAACGGAAAGCTAGACCGACACAGATAGCAATAATGATATTGGCTGTATTTAAAAATAAATATCATGTACAAGTTTTGGGTTACATTATGTTTTGAATGGCACAGTTGCGGATTTATGGATCGATTGGCTTGCTAGCTTGTCTAGTAAAGAGGAGAACGAAGATTCTGTTTCCTCCATGAATCATTTTTTTCATCGTCGAGGGTTTGAATCATTTTCAGTAGTTGGTGGTATCAAGAGCTTTCGCTACTTATTCAGCAAGCTCAGATATTAAACGTGAACTCGAGATGGCGGAATTAAATATTCAAATACAGTAAACATACCCGTGGGTAAATTGCAATCATACTGGGCATCCAATAAAAAGCTCATTCTGCGATTGTCTTTAGAGTTATGGTATCCTCAAGATCATTCGTGAATAGTATTCCATGTCTTCCGTGATCGTTTTTTATTTGACAACTGGGGGATATAATGTTATAGCATTTAATTATCATATCGATAATTCTGATTACCTATAATTTGGATTATTCTTATATCATGTAATCTTCCATGGAAGGAAATAAAGATGATGAGGACGATGATGATGAGTTTGATATACCATCCTCTGCCAGAACAAACTACGTGTAAAAGATTGTGCATAGTCATTAAGGAGTGAGCCAATATCACCCTGATGATTCATTAATTATTTTAGAACAATTGTACAAAGGAAGGACACATGAAAGGAAGAGTTCTGGACATTATAGAATTTTGACTGTATGTACACATATTGATTTCTGCACCATTTGTTTGTGTCATATAATTTTAAAGAGCAAGTAGAAAATATGCATTGTAATTATTTCTAACATCAATGAATTACCGGTATTGTTTTGTAGTAATGACTAATAAGTATTTAATAAACACTGGAAAACCAATATTGCATGTTAGCTCAAATAACTTCAATAAATGCTGAACAAGTCGAGAACATTTCGTAGCTATTTCAAACAACCTGATCTATATGTCTTAGCACAAATGTCGTCGTCCATTCAAATTATTGCAATCATTGCTATTAGATGTGAGTAACTTTACAAATCCATGTGCAAAGGTCGTTTAAACAGAATGTATATAAATAAATCCGATTAAAATCATATCTTCACTGCCCCATGTGACGATCTGACAGCATTTTAGTAGATATCATGTTCTGATAACCTATGTGTTATGTTTATGTTTTTTTGTAACTCCTGGTACATGACTTTGTCTTTTTTGTAATTTTTATTCATGACCTTAAATTGTAGTGATTACCTGAAAGCTGACCTTTTTAAGTGCAGTGGTTCTTTTTAAATATTAAGGAACCGAAAATTGCTTAGGATCTACAAATAGATGTTTCCGTAAGTGTTGACAATTACTAAAAATAAAATTATTAGTAACTGTGTTTGCGAGATTCATACTTTTGTCCACTGGACATATCGTCAGGTGGTATCTTAGAAGAAATGAGTCAGTTTCTTTTGGATAAGTTCGGTCACATGAACAGGTATTGTGAAACATTAGATTGAGTAGTGCGATCTGTCACTTAGGGTACATTCCGACATATAGTCGTAATAAAGAGAGAACTGACCAATCAGATTCATTCTTAGTTTAGATACAATCTTATCTCTTGTGGTAATGTTGTAACATCAAGTCTGCATACGTGTTTTATGTTGTACTAAGATTTTATTTGAGAGGATAAAACATTCGCTGGGACTGTTCATTGGAAATAGAAATTGTTCAATGTTTGAAGTATACTATTATTCAATCAAAGGAGTTCTATACAACATCATTTTGACAACGGCACGATTCTTGACAGGCCAGTACATTTCAGGTTCTGAAATATATACGGAGCTTCTCTTTTTTTTTTTTTGACTTTAATATAACTCTTTCACGAATACTTGTTTCACTTCATAATAATGTAAGTTCCTCTCACATTTTTATTTATAACTTTGATAATTAAATTGTTTGTTCAGTTTAACAAAGCGTGTTGGTTTTGTTTCTTTCTGTTGCTTTGTATGATCAGTCGCAACATATGTTATTACCATAATCGCCACTTTTATCAGTCAGTCAGATAAAGTCTTATATCTTCGTGTTTTGTAGACTAGGCAGTAATACTGAACAGTATCAATGCATGACAAACGTTTTTAATCACTTTCAGATTTCAAAAAGCTGCATTTCCATTGGCTAATTCAAAGGTCATCAGAAGATGACCCCTAAGCGGTAGCTGTCAGATATTCATGTAGGACAGTGGAGAAATTATTTCAATCCGATTGGCATGATAGTGTTTTGGACATTGACAGGTTTATTTTCAGTTTCAATGTAAACAACAATTGGTTGGCTTAGTGGCAGCTAATACTATGGCCTGTTGTTAATTACGTTAAAGTAATTTATGTATTTCTCTCGCAATTAATTACGATGTAATCTTTCTGATGTGCCGATTTAAAGTCGCCTTGCTAAAAGACAGGGTAAAATGACCAAAATTCGGTACATAAATCTAAAACAATGGACGTCGACTAAATTTAAAGCGTTTTTCTCCACAGCGAGGAGAGAACGTTACTTCAGACTGCCATCATACAGGTATTGTTGTGCGGAAGTGCCTTTAAACTCTAATACATGTATACATAGCAATGAGGTAAATTTGAGCCACAAAGATTGGAACACTCGACGTCTGAAATCAAGGCGCAAAAGGACGCACGCCATACCATCTTCGTTTGCCAAGAATTGTTGATCCGCTTCTTTCCACGTCAACCTTTGGCATGTTTAGTTACGTGAAACGTCTTATATCTAATTCGATGCCGCTGAACGGAAATGATCCAATCAAACCCCTTGTTACAATTAAATGGGGAATATATTAGGAACAATGATCGCGGGTTACGTACATAACAATATATGTCGCACATAAATGTCCCTGATTTAAACATATCAAACAGCGTTTAATGTCGGGTCAATTCTTGTGGACATCGTGCAAATCGCTGTATACTGAATACATAGCAGGTCACGTAACGAAATGTGTAATGGTTCATTGATCTAGCTTACATGTTCTTTTATCGGTACCTGAACAAAACACTTAGTCATTTAGTCTGATTCGCACATTTTTATGTGGGACGTAACGAATCTGCAACCCATACAGGTTCTTCCAAAACTAAAACAAACACATAGGCTCCAGTGGGATTCGAACTCTCGAGCTCCAGTTTACTAGACTAGCGCTCTAACCAACTGAGCTATGGAGCCACACACGTCTTTAGGAATGTAGATGTTCTACTTTTTTGTATTAATTTGTTATTGCATCGCTAAAACTTATCAATCACTATTTTTCAAGCTCTGCCCATTTCGAATCCTATGTATATGTAATACTGAGAGTGTATAGTCCACTAGATAGTGAAATCTGTCATCTAATAAATCATTTGATGTACTTCTCAATACTACTAATTGTATTGATATATGATAAACAAACGTCTGTATTCAGAGACTATGAAAAATAACGCTTTTAAGTAGAAATACAATGATGCATTGATAAGTATAGAGAGCATTAATATATTGTTGTTACTGCGACAAGATACAACATATTGTGCATATAATGTATTGTTATCCCTATATCGCTATATCACAACGAATACATAAATAAAGATATTGCAAAGTTAACTCATACCACAAGGCCTTATGTAATATATATATATATATATATATATATATATATATATATATATATATATATATATATATATATATATATATATATTAAGTAAACGTGTACAGGGGCGACATCAGAACAATTTTTTTTTTTTTGGGGGGGGGGGGCAATATGTTGCTGGCAGATATTAAAATTGTAGGCCAAAACATGTTTACAGGTAAAATTGCCCTATGTGCGGGCGACCATATACATGTATAAATTAGAACTTATATAAAAGTCGGTTTCCACTGTTCAAGAGATATTCAAAATAAAAAGCTATTTGAGAAATTAAAATAAGTTTTGTAATACTCTCACGTTATTGTTTGATGAAAATTAGGATGCCTTCAGTGAACAAGAAACTTTCGTTTATACATTTCAGCTGCATCACGGCCGTGGCCGGAAGAATTAGAAGTAGCATAACGTAGCTGCCATGATTAATGGTCTGGGAAACAAATGGTAAACAACATAGTTCCAAATGATTTAGTCTTTCTGAATGGTTCTGTTTGAAACAATTTTCTTCGTCATTCCTAACACCATCTTCTTGATATATGAGATTGTACATCTGCAATCATAACCATGGAAGCAGAGTACGAATTTCGGCATGTTGATTATTTTTGAAAGTTGGATTGCAATATCTTATATTTCATGCATTTAGATAAACTAACAATACGAAAGAAATCAATTATTCGTTCAACGTATATTTCTTACTGGATTTTTGTCCAGTACAATTTCAATTTCAAGAAAGCTTAAAGTCACATTTGTAACTTGGCCGAGAAGAATCTCTGTGACGCACGGGGACGTCAAGCCAAGTACTACAACAAGAAAGCGAAGGAACGGAAGTTTCAAACGGGAGACAAGGTGTTGTTGTTGTTACCATTGGAGCACAAGAAACTCCAAGTATCCTGGAGGGGTCCGTTCGTTGTAAGGACAAGATTGGTGGACACAACTACCGTGTACGGGTACGACATAAGGAGAAATTGTACCACGTTAACCTTCTTAAATGCTATCGTAAAAGGTAGACACATACTGAGTTCGTAGTTTGCTTCAGTTGATACTGAAGAACCCGACGACAACGGAGAGCTCTGAAGCAACCTTAATATACAATGCCGGTCTGCATCCAGGTCAAAGTAGACAGCGAGATCAGATAAGGTCTTTAGACTAACAGTCCGAATTGTGTCCATTTGATGGCCTGTATTAAGAAAGTACTGAGTCTAGTTTAGAGGAAGAATTGTGTTTATTCTCACAAAGAGTGAGGAATGTTGTGCAGCTCTGGTGATTTCACTTGGGGATGTCAGTTTTTCGTTATCACAATTGAATGTTTCCTTGGAGCTACATGAAAAGTACGGATGACATTAAACTGTACGTCGCTCGTTAATAAATAGACAGCACGTTTGCATTTGCACAGACATGCAAGATCTTGGATTTAAGTAGAGATAAACAATTACTAGCTTTGTGAATCGTTGGAGTGGTTATTCAGATGTGTAATTGGCGGACAGAATAAAAATATCAAAGCTGACTTACTGATGTAAATGTAAATCTTAAGCTGCTTCAATTTCAGTTAGCAAGGATTGTATCTGTTGTGGAAACTTACATTTGACATAACGTTTCCCATCTGCCATTACCAGGGTACTATCTACGTTGAATATAAAACAGGAATTCCACTCTGTATTGTCTTAGCTTCATACCTATCTCTTCGTTGCAAATGTATGCAGGCCAAATGAAGTATAGACACAATAACAGTATGAGAATATAAGAGAGTACAGTCATAGCAATCACTGCCAATATCAATACAGCCCGTGCTGTTATATGCTGATTCCTTTTTTGGTAAAGTAATCTCACCTTTGGGCACAACTGCATAAACAGTCATATTTCCCGTCCTTTCTTCCACACTTCTGGTAACATCACCTACTTTCATGGTTTTTATCTTTCACACCAATCATAGCTGTGCATTCCTTTTCAAACTATGAGAGGCTCCTGTCCGACTATCTACGTGACCTGACATGCTTTGCTAATTGCTAGCTGACCCACTGGTGTCATTGGAATTTGAATCAGCAGTTCGTGTGGTACTTTAATTCATAGCCATAAATAATCTTTTTTGCATTGTCGATAAACAAACACACACACACACACACACACACACACACACACACATTATAACTTACTTATATGTATGCCGTCAGAAGAAAATCATAAATATACATGTAACAAACTTCAACAGCAAAATAATCCATTCAAGGAACAAACCTTCAATATTCACGGAGCTAACATCAAACGTGTTTTCCTTCTGTTGTCACAACCGGACGTGTAACCAACGACTTCCATTACACTGAAACCGTCTCCCTCTGGATGAGAGTCTAATGAGGAAATAGCTCTGTTTTAGATTGGTATCAGCATAAATTTTTGGGTGGAAGTGCAACTAACCCGTATCAATATATATACATACCAATGACGTTGCTTAAAGGACATATGCCATTTCATATCCAAGGATCATCCCTTTGCACATTATGTTAACTGAAATGATATATAATGCTCCGATGTCTGACTGTGCTCCATGCAAATGTGCGTACGCTCATTGATACATACTATCATTCTGCCATTAAAAATGACCATTTAATGTCATTTAGCGAATAATACCATGCCACCGTGGTCTTTAGTGTTTACTGCTTGAACACTGGCTAAAACAAACAAGTTAAAAGGTATATTCAGACTCTATGACCTTTAAAGCATGTGTACCCATTTTGGTCACTGCACAGTGTATATGGGCCGTTTTAATTCAAAAAAGCAAAGGGGAGAGTTTACCTTGAAATTATTTCTAACTGATAAGAGTTACCGTATAAATAGAACGTTAATAAGATGACACCAGTACAATTAATTATGTTATGCTAATTTCTCAAACTTAAGCACAACGCAAAATAGTCAAAACATTTCAAGACTATTTCATAATATCTCGTAAATGTACAGGAGAGTACACGAATACATTTCGTCACCTCACTGTGGTCGTTTATCACATAATATAAATACCCAGATTTGTCTTTCATTCATTCTTTCTTTCTTTCTGTTACGACTGCCAAAAGTTAGCGAGCTGGAAACTCCTGGAGGCTTTCCAATATTTGTTAATACTTTTTTATTTTTATGTTTAAACTTTCATTTTGAATTCTCTTATCCTATTTTTTAATTTTATTTATTTATCTTTTTACTATTTTATCCCCGTCCTTAGACGGGCAATTAACCTAATTCAACCTATAGTAGTTATTGATGTTATGACATCCGCAACTTTACAGTTACATGTCTAACTGATCAATTCAACAATTCAAAAAAATACTTTGTTGTTTTAGACCAAATTAGCTTTTGTAAACTAAACAAATATTGTAACGTTTAGAATGAAAACTAACATGTATTGCTTGTTTAGTAGGAGTTACTTAAAAGAACATAAGAACCAGACAGATCGGAACACTCGAAATCCAGAAATCAGCGATTCAAAATGACCCATTGCAAAACAACTCTGAGCTTGCGAGAAAGAAACAAAATGTTGAAAGGCTCCAGTGGGATTCGAACCCTCGACCTCCAGTTTACTAGACTGGCGCTCTAACCAACTGAGCTATGGAGCCACAACGTTTATACAAGCTCCTATTATATTGTAATAATGATCAACTGTATCTTTAAAAATCGGCCAATCACTGGTATCAAAGCTGTGCATTTTCAAATGTCCTAGATCGACATAAAAATAATTATTCACGCCCCAGCAGATAGCAAAAACTGTAATATAAGCAATAATTTCAAATACTTCGCAATGGTGCGTATTTATATCAATAACTATATCGATATATGAAACATAAATGAATATATTCACATACTTTTAAAACGAACGCCTTTTACATCAGACTGTAAGAAGACATCTGCAAGGATGGTGCACATCAATGTACTTACATTAAGGTGAGACGATACAACATGTGGTGAATACAGCGTAATGTAATCCACCTGTTGCGATATAGCAACGAATTAATGGATAAAGGTATTACAATGATAACGCAAACCACAAGGCCTATTGTAATCAATAAATGAAGTCAGCATGTATAAATTAGAACATCTATTACAAAAACTGATCACACTGTTCGAAAAGAAAACAAGGAAAAAATTATTTGGAAAAATACGATAAATTTTATTTTTCTACAACTGTTTTATTTGATGAAAATTATGATCTCTTCTTAAATCAAGAATCCTTCGTTTCTACATTCTAGCTGCATCACGCCCGTGGAGTTTAAAATGAAAACTAACACGTCGTAGCTACCTGGCCTGACTGATATCAAGTCGATAATAGTTACTTAACTCTGAATACGTAAGCAATATTTTCACTAGTTAGTAAATCCTTCATGGACATCTGACCAGAATATATTGTATGATTTTGCCAGTAGACACTGTTGCTATGAAGACTTTACTTCCAGTTTAAGTCGAGTCCAATCTCGAGTTAGCGTGAAAATATTTGTAAGATTTTACCAGTGGACACTGTTGGTATTAATCCTTAGTTCCATTTTAACTCTAGCCCTATCTCGATTGAGCTTTTGCAGTTCTTGTATACATTTGCCAGGTAAAATTGCTACTAAGTAATCCAAAATGATGAAGTCTCTCTGGGAAACATCGCTACTAATTAGTTGAAAACGATTTAGCAGTTCTGAAAGTACAAGTCTAAACAATTTTCTCTGTTACCAATAACATGATAGGTGCCACTGGCACTGCGTGCATCCGCAATCATGACTATGTAGGTAGAGCATGTTGGTTGGGTACTTTGATTGTTATAAATGTCTAATACTGCATGCATTAAGACAAACGATAAAAGGAAAGCCCAGAGTAAGTCTTGCACAATTTTTATTCTTTGCAATTTCAGTTTTAAGAGGGATCTGCTTAAAATCGAGTGCATAACGTTGTTCCTGTTATATTTTAAAATTTCAAAAGTGCATGCACAGGTTGGTTTTATTCAACGAAGCATCAGAACTGCATTGACAGTCATTAAATTCGCAAATTGTAAAAATATTGTAATGAAAATAAGTGAAGAAATGTTTAATTCTTTCCAAAATATGAAGCATGATTTCATTGTCAACTGTTCATTCGAAATGCAGCGTGAGATGATTCCAGTTAGGGACTTATCAGATTAGTCCGAGCTCGGGAAAGGACATATGTGGTCTTCATTCAAGGGAAACACATATCTTCGATATAATTGAATAAGGGGTTTTAACAATAATAATATAAACACAAATCTATACAAAATGTCGGAGTAACTTGTCGACTCCGAGTATTGCGCACAGCGAGAGAGAGAGAAAGACAGAGACAGAGAGATGGAGAGAAGGAGAGATGGAGGCAGAGAGAGACTATTTAGATGCCTCCTGAAGTTCTGAGTCACGGTCACTGCGTACCTAAATCATAGAGGGGACATTTTTAAAAGTATCTGGGACCCTTCGGGGGGTAATGTTCTAATTATTAACTTTAAAATAGATGAAAATTCTTATTCATCACATTTAAATTTTATCTACGACAACTTCTGATAATATTCCTTGGTACCTCACGATAACAATACATTTTTGTACCAATGAAATCATAAAGCAAAGAAACTCAATGCTTATTTGTCTTATTCTCGTCCAAACTTTAGACTCGTTTTCATTGCCATTAATAATGATAGTGTTGAAGGAAGACTGTTCTTACTCTCCATGGGCATTCGTTTTTCCCAGCAATTACACGTTTCCAGCAAAATCATTGTTAAATCGCTTTGAGGAAAAATTGACATTATGCCGAAAAGATTGTATGAAGAATGAACCAGCAGCATGAATGAAAAGAAAAACAACTTGTCCCTGCAGTTCGAATTGGTTTTTCTATTAATAAACCAGATGGTCAATGTCCTGTTGTACGAACAGAGGATCTGGACTAATTTTCTCACACCTCGAACTTGTGTCGCTTTGAAATGTACCATGCATGTACAGTTGCCTCTTCATACCTTTTGTAGCTGTATGTTTCCTGATTCGTGTCGTGAATGTTTTGCATTATCCTGTATTGTTGTTTCTTGTGTAGATATGTTAATTGACTATTTTCTATTAAGATTGATGCAAGTGTTGATTAAACAACACACGTATCGTCGGTGCAAGACTGAATATAATAGGAGATGAATAGACAAACTAGAGCCCAAGAAAACACAGTTTGCAGTTAGTTGGATCTGAAAATAACTTTTAAAATTATTTTTAACAAGTTTTAGACAACCGTGGCTCCATAGCTCAGTTGGTTAGAGCGCCAGTCTTGTATACTGGGTTCGACTCCCAATGGAGCCTTACATTTTTTTCAATCATGGTCCGAGAGTTTTATGTGTGCTAACATTTTCATTCAGGAAGTAGAATAGCTGAATCCCTTAAAATAGGGAGATCAAGGTCCGAGGTCCCCATTATCATGTATATTCAATTTTGAATACAAAGACAAACAGTCACACAAAATGTCTGCATGTTAGGAGTAAAGTAACTCGTAGTGGAAAACGATTTGTCTCCTAAACAGCCGATATGAAGGAGCTGATATCAAGGCAATAGTGGTCGACAGGATAGGCTGCATGGTCCAACGAACAGTTGTGCGATATTATGATCTACGAGAGCACGTTTTGGAAAATACGCTTTGAATACATTTTTGCATTTTGTTTTGTATCAATCTAGAACATTTCCATTTGAGCCACACTTTTACGTATTTATTAGATTACGTATTTTGTACCCGCTGCACGACTGAAAAAGACTTCTGATCAAGAAATTACGGAAATATAGACGAAGACAGGTTGCAATAATAATATTGGCTGTGTTTAATAATCAATGTAATGTACAGTTTGAGGTCACAATTTGGTGTTAAAAAGTACATTTGCGACTTTGGTTATCAACGGGCTTATGCGTCAATACCGTAGACAGGACGACACGAATTCTGTATTCCCATGAATCTTTCTTTTGATTATTGAGGGTTCGTTAGTGTTATCAAGAGTCTTGTTTAATATTTCGACAAATTCGTTAGGCAAAAATATTTAACTCGTACGTAAGATAACGGAATTAAAAAATACAAGTAAATTCAATTGAGATCCTTGCAGTTGTATTATGTAATCAACGAAAACTTATTCTGAAAGTTAGATATTTCTCACCATGTTACACTAAACTAATTTGCCATGTTTATATTTCTGCAGTTCAAATGTATCGCTCTAGATCTTTCCTTACAAATTGTCAACGTTTCAGTGATCATTGGTAATTTTTAAAGTTGAAAATAGAATCCCATATCCGGTAATTTTCAGTTCATGGAGGAAATGCCGAGTTTTAGAGACGCCTGAATACACGTGGTGGCGATTAAGTAAAGACCAAATTATCGAAGGACATTCATGGTCCTATTTAATACTATGAAGGCGAAGGCCTAAATGTTATTAATACTATGATTACTTAATGAAAATGTAATGTAATTCAAACACATTATTTGCGTCAGTTAAGTCAGACTCATGATCAAAGTGAGGCACCATATTCTCCTGCACAGTCTATTGTGATTTTGAATCAATACCATCCGTCTGCTTTGCAAAGCTACTCTACACAATGTCAGTGTACATCGATGATCGAAGAACTGAACAAGACAATGTGTTGCCTGCGAGCAGAAATCCTGACCATCAAAAGAAAGTCAATCTAATATATAATCGATCTTTGATGTTAGGTAAAAAAACAGTGAACCAATCAAATAACAAAATGTCCTAATGTTTAGAAAACGTGGGCGATTAGATTACACCTGTCAAGTTCAAATTCGTAGCTCGCAACGTCCTGTTCATATCAACAGATTAAACGGCTCAGACATTGTTAATATTAATGCCGCTCATAATGGGTCAGATAGGTTATAGCCTAGTTCCTCAGGTATTCTAGCAGGTACTTATATTAATCCAAGAGGTTCTCATATTCCTCTGAATCAGAGTCCAAATATATCACAGTGTATAGTTCCTGTTACAGCTAGTCCCTTATCAAATGCTATTTAATATTATTACCGCTTCCCCGGCAGTTTACAGTGATTTGAATGGTAAGGTTGCGCTCAGGACTTTCAGTCAACTCGTCACTGGGCAATGTAGCCCTCGTGCAAATCATGATGAAGATGCAGAAGGGGTTCTTTCTCCAGCATTACTGTGTAAGATTCAGGTAGAAATAGGTCAAACAATCCCATCGGGAGTTCATGCTGAAACGATCTTGAATTTTTGCAAGTATTCTCGTTAGTATCGCAGATTCAGAAGGTGGAAAGGTCAGAATCATTTATTTGGGTACGATAATTCCAACAGAGATAACCATTATAAGAAAGTCAATCATGTGATTGAAATGAGGATGATGATACTGATGGTTTCCTTTGTCTAGGTAGAATACTATCGAAAAGATTATATTTAGATAATAATGATCCATCAGTAGATGAAAATATAATTTAAAACTTGCTAGTGAAACGAGGGACTAAAACCACTTTCATAAGAATTATGAAAAGTGAAAGACCGGGTTCGATATCCACTAAAATAAATCTGAATAGTTCGTCGGACTCAAGGAATCTCTCTGAAAAGACATTTTGGCCCAAAGCGGTTTATTACAGACCTTGACTATCGAACAAACAGTTGACCTATGATGTTTTTAACGGGGTTCAAGTAGCTAAGGACGAAATTATGTATGGCGTCATATCCCTAATCGCTTGGGTGGTTTTGCTCATCATAATGATGGCTGAGCCGAACCATTAGATTATCACATGGAATGCCACCAGTAGTATGTCAAGTGACTTTTATTTTAGACAATTATTCTCAAAACAAGAAATATATATTTAGCTTAAAATAACATTGGCTGTTTCAAGAAACACTCATGTCCTTAGACTGCATTGTTGTCAGCTATAGGTCTACTGACACTGCTGACCAGGACACGGTATGGCCGTTGCGAAGGATCCTGTAAAAGGGTGGTGGTGACTATTCTTTGGCATATCAAGAACAATAACAACATTGCTCTTGTACATATTGATGGTGTCCGCATTGTTGGTAATATATTAAGACTATATTATAATACGTTTGGGTTTTTTATCCATGTCTATTTACCATGTCACGCACTTTATTGAATTATAATCTGAGTACCATGAAAATCTGCATGGACTTTAAATTATGTATGCAGAGTATGTTACCGTCATTCTTACGGGTGATTTTAACTCTAATCCCAGTATGCCTTTACCTGACACAATAATTATTTTGATGCGTTCCCCTTTCAGTGGTAGCACTCTAATTTCTTTGTACAATGTTGACCTTTGCCGAGGTCCTAGCTATTCTTATGTGTATTATTCTGGCGTGAATACGTCTTTAATTGATCACATCTTAATTGACAGGTCCAATGTGGATATGGTCAAAGAAGCTATAATCTTTGGTGATGACGCGTTAAGTTTTTGGAATCACAGACCCATACTTGGATCAGCAGAATTCCAGCTTTATTCCACGAGTTGACTGAACTTCAAACATTGAAAGTTCAATTGGCGAAAGGTTGACTCTAATATACAACAAGAATATGGGAGGGATTGAATTTTATGTTAGAACCCCTTAAGTCCTTTATCCCAAATAACGTGGAACAAATAGACGCATAGGAAAAGTGTTAATGCAATATCTACTATATACAACAAAACTTTCCTGTTTCACAATTCAAACCATTTGTAAAGCCTTTCTGGAATCATGTACAAAAGTAACTGCACAAAACCATGATCAACAGAAGACAATACTGGATACAGCAAGGACAATATAACTGTTAAGGCGATCCATTTTTCATTGTTTATAATGTTGCCAAGTCTGTCTTTCGGAGACATCCCAGAAGATGTGTTTCAGACTATCAAAAGATAGAACATGAAAATACTGATAATTACGCCGACGTTGATCAAAATTTATTTTGAAAAACTTCCAATTCACGCCGGCAGAGAACTAAACAAACGCTTGAAATGATACTTAATTATAGTATATATCGTAATCCTGCAGATATAATTGTTCAGTAGGCATCATATTGTAAGAATTTGTGTATCATACCGAAGCTAGACAACAGATAAAAGATATGTGATGAAAAAGTTAGTGAATGTGTTAATGAAGTGGTGAGTTTCATCCTATCATGATTGAAGAAATTAATCTGTGCTTTCAGAATTTTATCCTAAAAAGGCCAGCGGTTAAACTATGAACGCCTTAATTATCATGGCACTGCGATCAGGTTAGTATTGATTACACTCTATCACTCTATGTTGGAATTTGGACACATTCTGGACAAATTAAAAAAGATTTGATAATTGCCATTTTCATGGGAGAGGGTAAGAATAAAAGAAATCCGAACAGTTATAGGGCGGTAACGTTTCTCCCAGCTAATGGAAATGTTTTTGAAGACAATTTCTTAAGGTGGTTATGGACTGATTTTAATCCTACTAAGTTCTCAATTAACTCACAACCAGGGTCTATCAGGAGGACCTAGGTTGTAATATGACTTCATTTATGGATAACGAACTAGTTAGCTATGCTAATGAAAACCAAAACAAAATGTAAGCATCTTTCCTTGATATCGAGAAAGCCTTTGACACAGTGTGACAAGACAGATCATTCTATAAATTATTGAAGATTGGTATCAATCACAGACTATGGACTGAAGAGTTTAAATCTACATAAACTTTTGTGCAGCAGAGTTTTCAACTCACGAATACTTTCTAACCGATTTCCGGCGTTAAAAGGTACACGGCAAGGTGGAGTGTTATCCCCCTGCCTTTACGTTGCGTTTATCGATGAACTGCTAGATATTATAACAATTTTCAGCTTTGGTTTTGTATTTTTCGACAATCCGTGTCCTTGTCCGACTGTAGCAGATGATATGTTTCTCCTGAGCCTTTCAAAACTAGGCATAGATCACATACTGAAGATAAGTTTTTAGTATCCTATAAAGTGCGGGATTCGAATACAATTCCAATAAAAGTAATACAATTGCTTTTAATGAAAGCTTAGCTGACTCCAAAAAAAGACATAGGCGTTGGTTCACGGGATATGATGTACCAGAAACATGATCATGAAATCATTTAGGTATCAATACATCTAAGTACAGCAAAATTGATATTAGGATAATAGATAAGCTATTAAGTTCCTTGCTCAGCCTTATTGGTATTGGAGTTAATGAGTATGGCCTTAATCCACGCACAGCGAACATCCATGAAGCTATCGCATAACCAGCGCTTTGTATCTTTGTGAAACCTTTTGCAACCTTAGCCCACTTCAAATACTTCCATTGGAGAGAGGTCATCGTTTTTGCATCAAACACATGCAAGGACTATCTAGAGAGACACGAACTGGCATTGCATTGAGTTTACAAGGTGTTTTACCCATTGAAGTATGCATAGATATGAATAAGCTGTTTTTCCTGGAGCAACCTCTGGAAATTGCCGGCAGTCTATTTTGCAAACAAATGCATCGTTACTACGCCTCCTCGTTTTTCAAAACTCAAGTGTCAAAACAAAACAAATTGGTTTTGTGCCTGACATTTATAGAGTACTTACATTTGTTTTAACTTAATTAGGTTTATTGAATCGTTCATAAATCGAGGTTGATTCCCAGTCAAAAGTCTGCCTGGAAACATTGTTAAATACAAAGTCTGTACTTCATACGAAACTGCTTTGAAAATTTGACTAACTCAAGACGCATAGCTCAATAAATTTTAGAAGCTATTGCTTCATGGACGTTTAATCCAGTCTGTATTATGGGAAGTTCCTATGATGTTTCCAGCTTCTCTTGAATCATGTAGAATTGTTGTCACTATCGCGTCCAAGTTGTTTTCGTCTGCGAATGACGCTGTTTGTACTAGCAGTCATAACTTGTGTACTTGTGGTTTTGATAGTTTCATATGAACATGTAGCTTCCTTACACCACAACTGGTTACGGTTGGTGCCACATTATTGGTTGATTCGGAGAAAGCGTTTACGTGTACATAAATTTATTTTCTGATAGTTATTTTGTCAGTACCCTTCTGGGAATGATGTCCCGAGACTTAGTAGCTCTTCTTAGCAATGATCATATTATGAATTTTCATCTCCTGTGTTTTACAACTGTTACTTATGTGTGGAAAAGTACACAAGAAACATCTGACAGGTCGCACTCATGAAATCCAATGTGTTCTATACCCCTATCACTCATTTAAAATGTATACTTAATGATACGATGTAAGCTCCTGTACTCCTGTCTTCTTGCTGATATGATATCCTAAGGGAGTAGAATAAGAAATCAAATGTTCATCTTTGCACGTACACCGTAAATATTCTGGCTTAATTCAGTGCTGGATGCACAGTGTCCACATAATCTTGTTAACAATTACATTCTCTGTTTAATGTTTCATAGTTTATTTTCTCAAGTAGCCGTTAAGATTTAGAATGTACATTCTTTTATTCATGTGACTGATTTTACACTACACAATGCGGAAGAAATACACATGTCAATCGATTAATCAATCCAACACACACACATACGCACATACAGCATAGAAGAAACAAGAAAGGTCTTTTCTAGAAGTGGTAAAATCGAGAGATTATATAATACGCACCTAGTGCACTTGATTGCAAAATGTCTCTTGTCTCGAATCAGATATAGTATAATAGTATTGTTCTTTGTGACAAACATGCACGTATAATCTGATATTCTATACTGTATGTATAAATAAATGTGTTGAAATCGCAAACTACCATGGCTGTTATTTTATTTCTGTTAGTTTCAGTTGCTTGGTCCCTCGACACAGATCGTAGCACCAACAATTAGTGTATCCAATAGTTTATTTCGAACTCTAACAGCTGATCTTTGTTAATACTTGAAAGCGCTCCATGTGTGTCGTTTAATCCTAGCCGTTTTATTAAACGGCTCCGCTGACAAACTGCAGATCTGTGGTACTCGTCCAAACTTCAAATGTCTTGCGGACTCATTTCGTAGTCAATAACAATGATGGTACTAAAGGAAGACTTTTCTCTTCTCGCAGCAATTACATGATTGTAGCAAAGTCATGGTTAAACCGCTTTCAAGAAACGTAACATTTAGTAGAAAAGATTTTATCAAGAAACCAACAGCTGCATGAATGAAAACAAAACTGCTCCTAGAGATAGAACAGGTGTAATATTAATAGACCGGATGCTCAAAGTCAGATCAGATGATCTGGGTTAATCTCCTGGCACCTCGAACTCGTGTCGCTTTTAAATATACCATGCATGGATAGATGCCTCTTTATACATTTTGTAGACGTTTGTTTCCTGATTCTTGCTGTGTTTGTTTTGCGTTATTCTTTAGTGTTGTTTCTTGTGTAGATATGTTAAATGACGGTATTTGTATTAAGGTTGATTCAAGTGTTGATTAAACAACACACTTTTGGTCGATGCGACACTGAATATAATATGAGATGAATATACAAACCAGAGCCAAAGCAGACACAGTTTGCAGTTTTGCTATTTGGGGGATCTGGAAATCACTTTAAAATTATGATTCATTCAACATATATTTCAGAAATATGACAGCTGCGGCTCCATAGCTCAGTTGGTTAGAGCGCCAGTCTTGTAAACTGGAGGTCGTGGGTTCGACTCCCACTGGAGCCTTTCTTTTTATTGAAGATCCGAGCGTTTGATCTGTGCTAATATCTTTATTCAAAACAACGGATTAGTCGAACCGCTCATAATAGGAAGGTCAAGGTTCCTATTCACTATAATCATTTTCATTCCATTTTGAACACAAAGTCACACACAGACACATAACTTGTCAGCAGGTTAGGAGTAAAGTAACTCGGAGTATAACAAGATTTATTTTATAAACAACCTATACGAAAGAGCTGATATCAAGATAATAGTTGTCTACAGGTTGCATGGTCCCCCCGAACAGCGCACCATTTTGTCAGAAGAGTCTCCCTTGTTCCAAAATACTGCTCAAATCCTTTTTTATTTTCATTTTCTATATATCAATAAACAGAAAGTTTCCTATTGGGCCAAACTTGCAAGTATTGATTTGATTACGTATTTTGTACCCGACGCACGACTGGCAATCATGTTTTGATGCGGAAATAACGACAATATAGACCAACACTAGTTGAAATAATGCTGTTGGCTGTGTTCAATAATCAATATATTGTGTTGTTTGGGGTCAATGTAATGTACAGTTTGAGGTGACAATATGGTTTCTAAGGTACAGCTGTGACTTTGGTGTTAAACTGGCTGATGCGCCACTCTCGTAAACAGCCGGAGGAGAATTCTGCTTTTCCTTGAACCTTTCTTTTGATTATTAATTGTTCGTTGGTATTATGAAGATTTTCTTTGTTGAACGGTTTAACGTCATTTTTCAGCATAAGATAGGCTATACATCGCGGCCAGTTTAACCGGTGGAGGACGAACCTGCGAAACCCCAGGAAGAACCACCGACCCACGAGAAGCTACTGGCAAGCTTTCTCGCGTACTCACGTTAGTCGAGCATGAGACTCGAACCCACGCAGACAGAGGTTTTATCAAGAGTCTTTGCTAATAATTCGACAAATTCGTAGGGCAAATCTATTTAACTCGGACTTAAGATGACGGAATTAAAAAAAGAAGTAAGGTCAGTTGAGTGTGTGCGTGATTGAGATTTTAACGTAGCTTTAACACTTTTTCAGTCATATCTCTACGATGTCTGCAGTGTGGCAGTTTAAAGTGATGTCTAGCAATGGGGCCTCATGCCGCAGACATGTAGCATGATGTCCCACCCAGTCACATTATCCTGACACCAGGCCGACCAGTCCTAACAGAAACGTCTTAGCGCTCTGCGCCTAGCGAGGCAGCTGTTAGTATCTATTTTAGAAGTCTTTAGTATAACTCGATCGGGGTTCGATCCCAGGATCTCATCCGGGGCTGACGCTCTAGCCACTAGACCACCGCAACAGTCGTAATGTCAACGGACGTCCTTGCAGCTATATTAGGCAATCAATGAAAAGCTCATTCTGAAAGTTAGATATTTCTCACGATGATTACAGCAAACTTATCTGCTGCGAATATTTTTCTAGACTTCAAATTTTATAGTGTAGATTTTTCCTGACTAATGGTCAAGGTTTCTGTGGTCATTGGTAATTTTGAAAGTTAACAATAGAATCCCATTTCTGGTAATTTTCAGATCGCTAGAAATTGTTCCGGATACTGATGAGGTTGATTGTTTACTTTCATCCTTAATCATTTAGTTTCAAAGCCGGGAGCCTAAATTGTGATGGGTAGTCGTGTCTTCGTCCTGCAAAGGAGGAACAGCAGATGAGTGCGAACACATCAACCGCAGGTAACGATAGCTTCAGATGGATTTAACTGGTCGAGATAAATTTACGAATGAAGTCCATGTGTTCGGTATTGCCATCAAGAGGCCTGTATAATTTACCCATTTGTTCAAAAAAATCGCATCTCATTAATGTTAATAGTAGCATACTATGGTACATTATATTTGAATACTTTTTTTCACATCACCATATTTTGGAAGCAAAACGTGCACCTTGCCAAAAAGAGATTATACATATTTCATATTATCGATATGTCGTTAATTTGAAGAATAGAATCCGAAGGAGCAGCATTTGTTAATCTCTCTCTCTCTCTCTCTCTCACACAAACACACACACACACACACACACACACTCAAAGGAGGAATTGGGGATATTTCATGCAGCATCTGCCAGTACTATCAATATCAGTAGTAGTGGTAGCAACAGCACTAGCTGGCAATCTATTTTTAACTCTTGTGTTTTCTTGTTTTCATTTTGTTTTGAAGTTGAGAAGGGGAGCTTTTGTGTTACTCAGTCGTTCTGTAGTCATTGAGCTGTAACTGTAAATCTTTTTAAATATTCAAAAGTTGTGAGTTGTTCAAAATTATGTTTTCAATTTTGGTAATAATATTTATTTTGCAAGTTCAGCAAAGGTGAATCGATTTTAACACAAAATTTGATTCTACACGTTGTTTCTTTAATAACAACTCTAATTAATTAAAATTTCACTAATAATAATAACTTTAAAAACATTGGTTTCACACAGAAATTCTTAATCTCCATAGGCAAGATCTATCAGCCAATATAGCACCATATTTTCAAACATTCTCCCTTTTAGGAATGATTGGCAAATTTTAATGGTTTTCAAAGTAGATTCTTTGAATTAAAGAGTCAGAATTCCTCCCAAAAAAAAACATATGTTCGTTTGGAAAACACGCCTAAAGAGTATAGATAATTAAAGTTATATTAATTCTATAAAGAAGTCGGAAGATTATTAAAAGATTCATTAAACTAACCATGGCAATCATGGCAATCGCATCACTCCTAACCTTTGTCAGTCCAAAAATAGTGAAATGCCTTTGTACAGTATCGCATTGGTCAAAGCTATGGTTAGCTTGTCAACAATGACCTGTCTTAAATATCACCTACAATTAATAATGACATGTCTTAAACGTCGCCTTTAATCAGCAATCTTAATCAGCAATTACAGTGAGTAAGTGATACTTGACTTGTCTTCAAAAGCCAGTATTTAAAGGTCCCTTAAACCACTTTTGCACAGGCATTGAACAAAGGCTTAGCAAACATTTGTGTTACGGCTCTAAAAGTTAAAAGACCTAAATAGAAAAGTAACTTAACAATATTGTGAATTAAATCACAAATACTCGTACTGTTATATCATAAGTCCAAGCGTAGAGAGTGTTCCGAATGACAATTTAGTCTTGAATGTGCTGTACCAATAGTCTGAGGATGAGATGACGTTCCAACACTCGTGATATATCACAACGATATTATCTAGAATGTCTTTGAATAAATTCACAATAATCTAAAAAGAGTGATTTAGTCCAAAATGTCAATGCGCACTTTGATCTCCAACGAATCATTTTTCAATAAAAGATTCTTCTCAAATTCTATATGAACACAACAGTAAACAAAACCAGAGACTGACGTTGAAGGAGGAATAAATTAATACTTTTTTTCTTCTTCATAATTGAATATAAAAATCTAAGACACAATAAAACAATCAGTATGAGGGTCAGACGTTTGTTCCTGGAACATTCTAAACCTAGAATTCATATATTAGTAAATAACGTATTTAAAACTTACAAACATGTCCAGAATCAGGTATACCATGAACTTTTCAAGGACAAAATCAAGGTCCTAAATTCACTTACAAGTAAACGTGTTTTTTAAAGAGTAAACTACATTAGCAGGTACTCCCAAATTCCTACTCTCAATTACGGACAGATGCCAAGAATACAGTAAAAAATAAATATATATAATATTTGTTATCAACAGAATTCAGGATTATTACGTCCTGAAACAAATAACAATTCAAATGACTCCAACTATTCTCCTTTCATGTGTGGGGTTCGCAAACAAATAACAGCCAAACTAATCCACTGATAGGTTCAAATTGCATGTGTCCGTACGCTAAGCCGCTGATAGTTTCAAATCGTATGTGCCAATATGCTAAAACACTGATAGTTTCAAAATTCCATCTCTCAGCATGCTAATCCACTGATAATTTCAAATTCCATCTGTCAGTATGTTAATCCAATGATAATTTCAAGATTACAGCTGTCAATAAGCTTATCCACTGATACTTTCAAATTCCATCTGTCAGTGCAAATCCAATGATAATTTAAAATTACATCTGTCAATATGCTAATCCACTGATAATTTCGAATTCCATCTGTCAACATGCTAATCCACTGATAATTTCAAATTCCATCTGTCAGTATGTGATGTGATTTTGATTTTTAACGTAGCTTTAAAAAAACATTCAGTCATATCGCTATGATGTCTGCAATGTGGCAGTTTATAGTGATGTCTAGCAATGGGGCATCATGCCGCAGACATGTAGCATGATGTCCCACCAGTCACATTATCCTGACACCAAGCAGACCAGTCCTAACACTAACCATGCGAGGAAGCTGTTAGTACCATATTTTTAGTCTTTGGTATGGCTCGGCCGGAGATCGAACCCACTACCTCCCGTATTCGAGGCGGACGCTCTAACCACTAGTCCACCGGAACGGTTCTGTCAGAATGTTAATCCAATGATAATTTCAAATTCCATCTGTCAGTGCAAATCCAATGATAAATGAAAATTACATCTGTTAAAATGCTAATCCAAAGATAATTTCAAATTCCTTATGTCAATATGCTAATCCAATGATAATTTCAAGTTCCATCTGTCTATATGCTAATCCAGTGATAATTTCAAATTCCTTGTCAATATGCTAATCCAATGATAATTTCAGATTCCATCTGTCAATAGGTTAATCTATTGATAATTTCAAATTCCATCTGTCAATATGCTAATCAATGATAATTTCAAATTCCATATGTCAATACACCAACTTCTTTAGCACACACTGTCAGCTGCAAAATATACTATTTTTGTACAAATACACTCGTGTGGATAGAATACAATGAACGGCACGTTTCACGTATCCATGATGAGGGGAATATTTGTCTTGTCTTGTCTGTGTGAACTCAAGCTTGTAACTAAATCAAGATAATGCAGCAAAACCATACGTGAGATTAGCTCTACTTGATATGATCAAATAATGGGCTCGAGGTACTTGGGGTTGTGACGGAATGGGTGGAGATTGCCAATAACTAGCACCTATTTTATAATGAGTCGCTTTCAACGTCGCGCATTCTTATGAATAGGGTCGAAATGACTCTACCAGCGCTTCTACGCATTGCATAACCCCCACAAAGTATATACTCCATGAATATATATTATCATTCTGTCAGAACAAAATATTTGAAAACAATTCAGTAAAGTCATACAACGATTGAGTCAATATCCTCGTGATCTTTGGTTTATAGTTTTAGAACACTTGTGCTAAAAAAGGATATATTAACAAAGAGTCCTTTAAAATTCTAGAATCTTTAAATTCTGTGTTCGATTTGCATTATTCAATCATCTATTTGGCCATATAAATTGAAATGAGCACAACAGAAACCATACACTGTATTATTTATAATAGACGTAAAATGCCTGCACTCCATTGTTTACATTACTTCACTACAAACGGATCAATCCAAAACATTCCAATGCTATTTCGAAAGAACCGGTCAACATCCGCTTATGTATACAGATGGCGTTATCACTAAGGGCCATGTGCTGTCAAATACTGCACAAAACAGTCGGCTTTATAAAAAAAGGCTGAGTTGTAAAAAGTGAAAGGAAATGATGTATGTTAATAATAAGGAAAAAATGGTCCAAGGAATACACATTTTGAATGAAAATATCTATTAAACAGGATAATTACCTGTCTAGAACGGGAATAAGAAAGGTAAAAAAAAGAGAAAAATTGGGATGAGCGAGTTTAAAAGAAAGCTCGAACATCAAAATACAAAATAGTATATACAGAAAGAGATGCCACCACGAGTTTCGTACTCGCGACCCATTGTTTGGCAACCAGGACACAAAGAAAGAAAGAAAAAAAGAACGAAAGAGAAAGAAAGACAAACGTGGACATACATACATACATACATACATACATACATACATACATACATACATGCATACATACATACATACATACAGTGTTACAAATTCTACATGAATTTAAAGCGTACATCACAATCATCGATATCAATATTTAATTCATTACGATAAAAGAGTGACTAGGAGACATTCTACTACAAGTGTACTAAAATCTCAAATATGATCAATGAAGGTTGCTGATGAAAGAAAACTTGAAATATAAAGAAAATATTGATTTTCCTTTTAGAGTTAAGATTCAGTTCATTACCAAGCCATCCAAAGGTTCCAGATATTTTCGAACGTGTCCCTTCTATGACATAATCAGGTTCTGGCGTCATCACATTTGGCTGACGCATATAGAAACAAAATACCAAGTGATGCTTGTACAGCATTATTGCTGTGAAAGTTCAAACAACCTGCAAAGGGATTTAAGAGCAAGCTATACTCTGTTTAAATATCAATTTAATTTACCTACTCCATTCGCAAACTGTAAACTCCATAATTACATCCACAATACCTAATTAGTATTTACTAAGTTAACACCAGTTGACAATAATTAGAATTTACATCTGTCTGTATGGCTGTACTATTTATAGATTATGCATCCATATAGGGCAGTCATTCGTTTTCAGTATTCTTTTTTGTTTACCATGATAACTCATTTTATTCTACAACACACAAACGAATTCTTTCTTCGATAATTAATTAACTGTACAACTGACTGATTGCACAAATATTTCTTTAGGAAGAAAAGTATTGTCTGCTTTTAATATTCTTGAATGTACCCAAGGTGAAATTCTTTGGGTAAAGCTAATGATAGAGTTAATGTAATAATGTTTGCTATTATTATACCTAATCTAATAAATATTTTTTTTTATTTGCTCCACGTTCTATTTAAGTTGCAAATCGTTTCAGTATGGTTCGATCACATCGCTGTTTATTCTTGTTTTCGGTAGTTATGTATTGCCATGGTCCTACCATTCCCTTAAAAAGCCCCCAAGAATAAACCACTATCTTTGTTAGAAAATCTAGCTAACATCTTGACACACATTGCCTTAAATATGGTTACATGTATGTCTTATCTTAATGCGTCTTAAAATTATGGAATGAGGGCAAAATATCACGGAGAAACTATGCCAAGGGCTTTGTGTTACATCAACGATAGTTTCAAATCCAAAGTCGGTATATAGTCATGTGCTCCGTCAGACACAATCTATTGCCGACTTCAATGTTAGCAAATCATCTATTTACAAAATCGAAATAGCATTAGACGATCAAATGTCTTACATACAGGAGACCTACATTTTATTGGAGAAAATCCGTTCTCTAAAGTTGTATACAGGACACGGACTTGGCTTGAATGTGAACCGTAATTGAACCTTTCCCAGGATTAGTATGGATCATAAAAGGTACCTAGAAGTCCGAGGAACCAGCTGACAACGAAATGTGATTTCTTACTTTCTTAAGAAATAGTATTTCTTCTAATGCAAACAACACTTCTTTCCTTTTCCCAACATGATAATTTGAACATTGTCAACCTAGTTCTGATAGTTGATTGGTGTTCCTTTCTTAGATGTTTAATTTAACAAAGAGATAATATTTTGTTCGACAGAGTTTTAAAGGTAGAAAAAGGGCAAGACACCATAAACAGCAGTGTGCAACATAAACTTAGATTCGTTGAAGGTTGGAAATTAAGGAACTTAATGGGATTTTCTGCATTTCAGTGGATTACCGGTCCGATCCAAATTCACCCAGCTAACATGATGTGCTTTATGCCTTTATTTAACGTGTGATTGGGTGACGGATAGTTGATCCCATGCTATATTAAGACAAAAAATAACATTCTAACTAGCTTTAGTCGTTTGTACAGATTTGAAACAAAGTGATTCAGTTTCATGCGTCCACACCAAATTCGATTCGAATCAACTGACAAACCAAAAGGACAATGGCTCCAGAGGGAATCGAACTCTCGACCTCCAGTTTACGAGACTGGCGCTCTAACCAACTGAGCTATAGAGCCACATCAAACAACGTTTCATTAAGTTCGTTATTGACGTATTAACTGTACCGAGAACTAAGCGGCAATCTGTGCCTGACATATGTAACACTTATCTATTGAACTAATAATACGTTATTTTCTGCAGCTGATACATCATTGAGAATAATGCAGTGTTCTTTTAATGCACATGGACTTAAGCTTACACGTGAACACTCACCGTATTAACGAATATATTAATTCACTCTTTTTACCGGTTGCATCATCGCTACTTTCAGATCCCACGAAATATACAATACCAGTATCCTGGACATTGATACCATCGATCTGGAAGATCTTGTTGTTTGAAATTTTAGCGACTTTGCATGTCTCATGCATGCCGAAATTGTTAATATTATTTGATCTTTAAATCGAACAAGGCTTTACTAGCACGGTACATCGCCTTAAATGAAATATTCCTAAAAATGCATCCTATTAAGTTAGTTTATTTATGAAGTAAATGATAACTGAAGCTATCATCATGTTCTTGTAACTGAAACCTAATAATTGGAACATTAAGGATAGAAGTAAATGAAAGGTGCGAGAAAAACACAAAATACATCAAATATTTTTCACACAAAGCAATATTAAAGCATTATATATATATATATATATATATATATATATATATATATATATATATATATATATAATTGTATCCATAATCATAAAAAGATATACAAAATAAGGATAATTCCCCCAATATAAACATAATTGTTTTCATATATTGTTAGAGACCTAAATCAACCTTAAAACGCAACGCCGATCGAGATCCTGGTCCGGAATATACCCCAGATGGATGAAGTCCTAAATCAAGTGTTTACTGCAACGTTTTAACAGCGACTAGCAGTCAAAATATTTTCCATCCGATGACTCTGATTACGAAATTACGGTAAACAGAGAATCGAGTTGCGACGACGAAGAGTGTCTGTTCCCATGTAGAGTGAGGAACATTGTGCAGCTCTGCTCATTTTGCTTGTTGATGTCAGTATTTCATCCTAACAAGTGACCGTTTCCCTTGGAGCTACAGCACTCAGAAGGCATACAAATAAAATGTCCTTCGTTCGTGCATAAATAGGGGAATCAAGTTTACCGGCAAACAGGATATTTTGCTAATATAGGGCTAAATAATCACTAGCTTTGCCAATCGCCTGAGTATTTATTCAGACGTGTATTTAGCCAAGAGAATAAAAATATTCAGTAGATTTCTAATTGTTTTATGGAAGTAACCAATTTGTTCTGGGAGCGTAAATAATACAAAAATAATGCTATATGACCTATATTCAAATATCAAGGCAGTGGATTTAGAAATTTTGCAAATTGTAAAATTATTCAAGATTAATTATAACCAATAATCTCGATGCATCATATTTGGCCAAGCAGTGCATGGACCTTGTAACGTTAAGATGTAGCTCTACAAATAGCAATGATGGATTTATTGAGGCATTAGAGGGAACCTTTCTGGTACGTGATAGTTCACATGAATAAAATTATATAACTAAAAGCATCTGAATAATTTCAGGGCAAATATGTATGAGGATATCTCAGACGAGTTTGATGTAATAATACAGTGCAAATTTAAGCGCATTTTTCTTGTCGCGTTTAAAAAAAATATAAATTGGATTATTCTTTCTTTTCTTTCCAACTTGCTAATTTGAACATTGTAAACGCATTTGTGATAGTTGATTCATGTGCATTCATTTTATTGATGTGTTAAACGGCTATTTCAAAAGAGAGATAATATTTTTACTCAACGGAGATTTGAAGGTCAAAAAGGGAGAGAGATGTCCAAAGCAACGGTATAAAAAACAAATATAAATTCTAGCAATGTTGATACGAACAGTGATTAATGAGGTTTTTCTGCAATTAAGTGCTTTACCTGTCCCTTCCAGTATCACATAACTTGCATTACGATCATTATGGGTCTATATGATATGATTCGGCAACGGATAGTTTACAGTTTACTCCGTCTTATACGAGAAACAAAGAAACATTCTGTCAAAGATTTGTCAAGATTTTGAATCGTATGCTTCGGTTTGATGCAATGCATTTCAAAGCCATCCAGATCCCTAAAACTGAAGATATTTCATAAACTTGTAAAACATTGGCTCCAGAGGGAATCCAGTTTACGAGACTGGCGCTCTAACCAACTGAGCTATGGAGGCGCCTGTATCTTGTTTTCATAAAGTGTATTACTGGCTTATAAACTACTCGAAGAACTAATGTGCAAACTGCCTGACATAAATAAATAATAAATATATATATATATAATACAAGATAGCCGCTATCGCTTAACCGGCTTGAAGCAACTGTTCCGTTTTTTATTGCCGTTTTCATGATATTTGTGCTTGTTGCCTGTTTTCATCTACGTTATTGTGTTCATTATGTATTGGCTGTTACGTTCGTACGTGTTTCTTCATCTCCTTGTTTTGGAAATGACAGCAATTATACTTTTTATCAGCTGTCTTGATCCACTGTTTTTGAACAAACAGCCATCACGTGATACTCGCCAGTCAACCCATTTATGCTATGATGGACCCTCATTAATTGCTTGAAATGATCACTCTTTGGCTCTCCACACTAAATTGTGCTCTAGACTAAACGAACTGGGACTATATTCATCATTACCTAAATGTCAACAGAAGCGAAAAAAGAAACTTTGTTTCAAAGCTGGCCGGCGTAGAACAGGAAGAAGAACTCCAGTTATCTCCCTTATTTCGGCTCACCAATTTAAAAAAAAAAATCGACTGTTAATTTAGATAACTAATTCAAATCCCTATTAATTCGTCAACCTTTGTGTCAACTATCCAGGAGAAACCTCTGCGTATTGCATTATTCAATGCCCAGTCAGTAGGACCACCGGAAAAGCGCACAGAAATAGTTAATTTTATCAACGACCAAAACATTGACCTATTTTTCCTCACAGAAACATAGCTAAAAACATCAGGCGATAAGCCCAAGTGTTCCGATCTAACACCCACTGGTTACTCCATCAAGTCGTTCCCCCGTAATTCTCGCGGAGGTGGAATTGCTGTCATCACAAAGAACACCATGAGAAAATGTCTTAACCACAACACAACATTCAATTTCGACCACAGATCGTTTGAACTAGTCCAAACCACACTCACACTATAGCAAAGGTCAGTCCATTTTTTTTCTGCCTATATAGTCCTCCTCCTAGTATAAAAAACAAGCTGGCTGACTCTCTCTTTTTGGAGCAGTCTCCAAATCTCCTGGACTATGGAAATTCGATAGGTGGCAACCTGATTATTCTTGAAGATTTCAACTGTCACTTTCACTGCCCCGGAAACTCAAATACATAAAAACTCATAGATTCCATTGATGTTTTCAACCTGAAACAGGCAGTTAACCAGCCCACCCATAAACACTGTCACATTTTAAATTGGATTCTTCATAGACCTGATGATAACATTCTACGGTCCTCCCTGGTATCCCATGAGCTTGCATCAGATCACCTCTGCATTATATGCCATCTTGACGTATCAGACCCTAACCCTCCACCTTTATCTGTTACTAAGAGAAACATCCATATGATAAACAGAACCAAACTAATGTACGACATCCAAGCTAACTTAACAACTTGCTTACCTCCTACCGCAGAACAACTCGATAACTGCCTGCGTTCACTGTTTGAGAAACATGCACCAGCTACCAAGTGCAGAGTATCAATTCAAAAGTGTTCTCCATGGTATAGCAGTGTTAGGCACCAGCTTCGCACTGCTAAAAGAGACCGCCGTAAAGCTGAGAAGCTTTGGCTTTCCACTAGACTCACTATTCATCAGCAAATCTATGAAGCCTCTAATAAGAATGTCACAAATATAGTCCATGCAGCGAAATCAGCTCACTACACTACTAAGATTATGGATAGTTCCAGCTGCAAAGAGCTCGTCGAGATTACTAACAAGCCAATGTGAAGGAACAAATTTACACCACTTCCAACTACCTTCTCTCCAGTCGACCTTCCGGACATGTTTGCAAATTTCTTCCGTGACAAAGTAAAAACCATTAGAGATAGGCTTGACACCACAATTTCAATTGTCTCGTCGTCACCATACAGTTGGGATACAGAATTTGAGCGGCAACCATTAACAGCATTTGAACCTATCCCTATGGATTTCGTACTTACAATCCTGATGAAGAGTGTACCAAAAACATGTGAACTTGATCCAATTCAAACATCACTGCTGCTTGAGTGCTTAGATCCAGTATTGCCTTCACTAACTGATGTTATTAATACCTCTCTTTCATCCGGGGAACTCCCATCATTTTTCAAAACTGCCATTGTAAAGCCTCTGCGGAAGAAACCAACACTAAACCATAACTATTTAAAAAACTACCGCCCAGTTTTTAATTTCCCATTCATTTCAAAAATCTTAGAAAAGGTTGTTCTATCCCAGCTTGTATCTGATCTAAATTCAAACAGTCTTTTTAGCAATGTACAATCTGCATATCGCCCTTGCCACAGTACTGAAACTTTTCTTCTAAAAGTAGTTAATGATATTCTCTCTGCGTTGGATAGCAGAAAGATTACAGTCCTCACCCTCCTTGATTTGTCTGCAGCATTTGACACAATAGACCATTATATATTACTTCACCGTCTCCAGCATGTATTTGCCATTCATGATACAGCCTTACTGTGGTTCAAGTCCTACTTGGTCAACAGGACATAAATTGTATCTGCAAATGGAATACACTCCAGCCCTCTTGATCTATGTTGTGGTGTTCCACAGGGGTCTGTTCTTGGACCTGTTCTCTTCATTATGTACACTCATTCGGTCTCAAGTGTCATAGATCATCATCCAGTGTCTCACCAATTGTACGGTGATGACACCCAAATACACAAACCTAGCCACCCAACTAAAGTTGATGCTACCATCCAAGGTGTAGAGAGGTGCATTTCTGATGTGAAATCATGGATGACATGTAACAAGCTGCAGATGAATGATGATAAAACAAAGGCCATTCTGATCACAACACAAAGACTTTCTCATTCACATCCTTTACCTCAAACGATAAACATCAGCAGCACCAACATTAAATTCACACAATCAGTAGGAAACCTGGGTGTTACTCTAGACAGTACTCTCACATTGCACCAACATGTCATGAACATATGCAAGGCTGCATATCTTGAGCTGAGACGCATCAGCTCAATTCGCAAATATCTTTCAGTTGATGCCACTAAAACAGTTGTGTGTTCATTAGTACTTTCAAGACTGGACTATTGTAACTCAGTTATTTCTGGTTCATCTCAATATGTGCTAAACTTCAAAAAGTTCAAAACACAGCTGCTCGGATCATACTTAGAGTACCACGATCAGAGCACACATCCCCGCTGCTCTGTACCCTACGCTGGCTATCCATTCGATCCAGAATCAAACACAAAATATGTTCTCTGTGCTACGTTTCACTGTCGGACTCTAGTCCAACATACCTATCCGACCTCACCCATGTGTAGACACCAGCAAGATACTTACGCTCCTCTCATGACAATCGTATACTCAGTATTCCCACTATGAAAATAAAGTCATATGGACAGCGTTCTTTTGCATACCAGGGCCCAGCAACGTGGAATGAATTGCCCACTGAACTTATACACAAAGACACGGTGATCACATTCATCAGGGCTCTCAAAACTCACTTCGACTGCAGAAACAAACTTAAAGACCTAATAATGTATCCTACCTTAAATATCCTCAGCATGTTTTTTTTTTTAAATGTTTTCTAATTTAATGGTGTTTGTCTTTGTAATCATATCATTATATGTTTTTTATCTTACAGGAGTTATCTAATGTTGTAAAGCGCTTAGAGCTTCTAAAGATTATTCGCTATACAAAGTCCTCATTATTATTATTATTATTATTATTATATACATTCAACTCCGCTTGTATGAATAACCTCTGGATCGGACCCAAGCTATGCATATAAATGGAGTATGCATTTAAGCAGACTTAATGTATATTTACTTTGTACATGTACTTGTAAAATGGAAAATCATACAAAAAGCTAATATGTTATATAAACGTGTTTCAGTGCATTAAAGAACTACGTATACATTTAATTCCACAATACGTGTTAATTCAGATAAACATTATGAAATGTTATTGCTGAAATTATTATTGACAGTGTGTATTGCTCTTTGGTAGCAAAATAGTATACGGGTCGCTTCTAAAATTAGTTCCCAGTAAAGCAATAAGTCTGCGTACAAAGAAGACATAAAAGTCGTTGCAAAAGGTTTGCAAGTTACTTGGTAAAAAAAGTCCGTAATTGATTTTTGAACACAGTTGGGGCGGCCAATCTGGTGGATAATAGTCTGCAAGTTATAAAATTCGTCATTCGATTCGCATCCATTTAATTCCAGAAACATTCTAATAGTCTCCAGACTTTTAATGGCAGTAGCAAAGTTTGGCGGAGGGACACAAATCATTGGTAAGCGCCTCCACATCCTCTGGATCTGAATCCATTACTTCTTGTTGGACGTTTGAACAGATATTGGCATCTGTTTTTCTTCATTAGTATGAAAGTGTTCATCCACCTCCACATAACGATTGAAATCATCCAGTGCCATAGTGGGTGGGATAAAGACCTCAGTGTTGTCGTCATCGGTGACGTCTTCAGTGGACTCGGTGTTTTTGACAAAACTTGCACGTCGATAACAGTTCGCGATGGTTGCTCCTAAAATTTGATTCTACGGGTATCTCTGTAAATGCAAGGCATCCAATAAACTCAGTTTTTTCGCCAATTCTACAGTACGCACTTCACTTCCATTGTCAGTGTTGTTAACAACTTGATGCAACAATAGTGATCGGTATTGCTTCTTGAAGTTAGTAATGATGCCTTGATCCATCGGTTGAATCAATGATGTAGTGTTAGAGGGTAGAAAGAATAGTGTGACATTTGACAAGCGAATATTATCACTGTGAGCAGCACAATTGTCGCACAACATGAGAATTTTGCGTTTTCTGCTTCGCATCTATATATTGATTTTCTTAAGCCACTCTTGACATATGTCCCCTGTCACCCACGCGTTTTTGTTAACTTCGTATGGCACCGGTATAATTCAACGCGGAATTTTACTTTTGCCGATCACTAGTGGCTCTAGTTTTTCGCTCTCATCCATGTTACCTGCAAGCGGCAGAGTCAAGCAATCTATGACAACTTTAGCTCCCGGATACTTCAGCACCTTTAAACGAAAGTGTTCCATCTGGGATAGCTCTCCAATAAAGCACAGTCTCGACAGCATTAAAAATGTCAGCTGGTTCATAATCTTTGATCAAGTCCAGCATAATGTTAGTTATCCATCGCTCAGCAGCGAGGTCATTAGCGTTTTGCTTCTCACCATGCTGCTTCTTGAACTTTATATAATTGCGATATTTCCATCTCTTTAGCCAGGTATTTGTTGCCTTAAAATATGCAATGCCTAAGACCTGTGCTAGTCCATTGGCTTTTTATAGCATCAGTGGGCCGCTGATAGGCACCTATCGGCTTCTCGCTTGAGTGAACCATCGCAACAGGGCTTCCTGGACATCTTCCGCTTTTCCTGCCCTTTGACGTTTTGTGTTGTTGTAGTTGCTGTAGGGTTTAACGCCATTTTTCAGCACAATATAGGCTATACATGGCGGCCAGTATAATTGGTGGAGGAAGAACCCAGGAAAACCCAGGGAAGAACTATCTACCCACGAGAAGCATCTTGCAGGCTTTCTCACGTACGAACGTTAGCCGAGCCTGAGACTCGAACTCACACAGACAGAGACGCGCTTTCTGTTAGGATTGTTGTTACTCTGCCACTCTCCGAGTTTCTTTTCCTTATTTTTCTGAATTCTCGATATCCCACTTTGGTTAACATCAAACATCTGTGCAATTCGACGACTGACTTTCTTTATTATCTAACTTCTTTATCAGTTCCACGCCATCCGCCAACGCTAACGTCTTTCATGTGGGTTTAGATTTGGTCAATGGGTTGAATTTACATTGCTTTCGTCAGAGATTACTGTGATTACTGGCTAATCTGGTGGTCATCTGGCCGCCGCCAGATGGCAATAATTTCTAGCTCTAGAGCACGTGCACCAGCATTAATAACGCCTTAGCTAATGAGCGCAGAGTTAGGCCGGGCCACCAGTGTACTCTTTTCTACGATTTTTGGGATAACAGTCTACACGTATACAGCCTTGACATTCACTTTAGATGTCTGGACCATGTTTATGCAATTAAGCGGTGTCAAATAAGTATAAAGTCAATGATTGAGACCAGCAAATTGTATGAAATTAAACGATTTATGCTTTTAATCGATATACATTGACGGCTATGCTAATAATGAAAGATTTTTTGTTGTTGGTATAGGGCTTAACGCCATTTTTCAGCACAAGATAGGCTATACATGGCGGCCAGTTTTAATGGTGGAGGAAGAACTCGGGAAAACCCCAGAAAGAACCACCGACCCACGAGAAGCTACCGGCAAGCTTTCTCACATATCCACATTGGCCGAGCCCGAGACTCGAACCCACGCAGACAGAGGTGTTGTTGTTGTTGTTGTTGTGGGGTTTAACGCCATTTTTCAGCACACGATAGGCTATATATGGCGGCCAGTATTAATGGTGGAGGAAGAACCCGGGAAAACCCCAGAAAGAACCACCGACCCACGAGAAGCTACTGGCACGCAGACAGAGGTGAGATGGAATATTGAAGGAAAACGGGACCAAACTATCGCTATGCACTGAAGCAATCTATGCCATTAAGCGATATTCATTTAAGTGGAGTCGAATATATATATATATATATATATATATATATATATATATATATATATATATATATATATATATATCTTCATTGTGAATGTACGCAAATAAATGAAGCATGGACACAATACAAATGTCAGTTTTTGAGGGTATAGTCACAGTGATAACTGCCACATACAGATTCTTTATTTGGTCGAGTCAGCTCGTACAAATTTGCACCTCACGGCTAGACTTCATAAACAGATAGTCCCCATTGAGAAATTCCTTTTTCCAATGCTGCGAGGGGCTCATACACTATATTCCTTATTACTCGATCTGTTTCGTTGATTGCTAGCTGGTATACGGTATGCGTTGGAATTTGGGATAACTGCACGTGCAGAACGGATGGGACTTGAAATTCATTGCCAGATATATATGTGTGTGTGTGTGTGTGTGATTTGGATTTTTAACGTAGTTTAAACAATTTTGGAGTCATATCGCTACGATGTCTGCCCGCCAAGGGTTTTCATGCGGCCTAGGAACAAGCCATCATTCGTACTGTCTCTGTTTATGTTACTCTGTTTATCAAATAAATGTGCTTCTTTTCAAGTTTAAGTTTAAGTTTTCAAATATTAACAACATATTAACAACTGAAAATTAATTATGATGTTATTAAGAAAAACCTTTTGTTTTTGCTATTTCAAATATTAATTATTTTACTTAATGAACTATGCGGCCCGCGACAAGGTGTAAATTTGTGTATGCGTCACTTGCACTGGAAAGTTTGCCCACCTCTGGTTTATAGTGATATCTAACACTGGGGCATCATGCCGAAGACATATAACATGATGTCCCACCCAGTCACATTATCCTGACACCAGGCCGACCAGTCCTAACACTAAGCTCTTAATGCTGAGCGCCAAGCGAGGCAGCTGTTAGTACTATTGTTGCACGTCTTTGGTATGACTCAACAGAGGATCGAACCCACGACCTCCCGCATCCGAGGCGAACGTTCTAACCCCTAGGCCATCGGAGCCAAATATTATTTTCCTCGTGTGGCGAATAAAATCTTCCGCGCACATGCAAAAAGCATATGTAGGCAACAGAAAATATATAAAGTTCACATGAATACACAAACTCGAAAGATTAGATTTATCCCACAATAAATTGATACGATTTGATTATTCAAAGTTTAAAAACATTGGCTCCAGAGGGAATCGAACTCTCGACCTCCAGTTTACGAGACTGGCGCTCTAACCAACTGAGCTATGGAGCCGTGTGTTATTGACGTTGAAACTACACCAACAGGTACGTTGCAAGCAGTGTATGTAATAGGTAATCATTATCGTTATTCAGCCTTTAATCTATGTTCTGCCCCTAGTAATATAACACTTGAGAATAATGCAATGTTATCTCAGTATATACTTAAGTGTAACAATTAGAACTGATTCTTTCGACAAATACATTCACTGAACCTTTCATAACAACCACTTCTTAATGTAAACACTCTTTCAGCTCCTAATAATGCTTAAATGAAAATATCCTATGCCGAGATACCACCAGTTAGTTAGATCTTGCTGTTTAAAATTTTAGTTATTCATGTCTCATGAAAAGCGGGAATTGACAACTACCTACATGATAACATTCCTTTATGTTAAAGTATTATTTTTATACTTGCTTGGTTTTAATAGCATTGTAGAGATCTGATCCTACGCGGACCGAGATGGTATGTCAGTGATCTTTAAAGGTGAGCGCCAAAAATCACACGGCCACACAGTGTCCCTTTAAATTTAGAGAGTTAAGACTTACAAAATAAAAGTCTTTTACTGACATCGTTTCCGTAATATTTTTGTCATGCATATTCAGGCCTAACAATGATGTAGATGATTGAAGTTGCATTTTGGCATTTTATCTTTAACATATGCATCCGAAACCAATCTGTACAGCGTCATATACTTTGGTGTAAAACCTTTTAGCATCTGGAGAAAGCTTAAGAGCCAAAAAGAGCCAACACTCAGTCACTATAATCAACAGATTATCACACTCATGGACCACAAGATTTCTGCTAAGACTTATAGATCAGTTTTTTGAAATAGCTTGGACATGTTCTGGACTTGTTCAGCATTTATTGAAGTTACTTGAGCATACATACAATATTAAATATTAAATACTTCTTAGTCATTACTACAAGATAATGCCGGTAATTCATTGTTGTTAGAAATAATTACAATGGATATTTTCTACTGTCCTCATTACAATTAAATGACACAAACAAATGGTGCAATAATCAATATGTGTACATGCAGTCAAAATTCTAGAATTTCAAGAACTCTTCCTTTCATGTGTCCTTCCTTTGTACAAGTGTTCTAAAATATTAAATGAATCATCAGGGTGATATTGGCTCACTCCTTAATGACTCTACGCAATCGTTTTCACTTAGTATGTTCTGGCAGAGGGTGGTATATCAAGCTCCGATATGTAAAGGTTCATTACTTTGCGAAAATTTAATTTCCCAACGCAAGCACTTGTAAAAGAGTTCACGAGACATAAAAATCGAATATATGAGTATAAGTGACAGTTTAGATTGTTGGCCTCCAAAGTAATGATATAGGATGAACTTGAATAATCAACCTCCAAATTATAGGTAATCAGAATTATCGATCGGATAATTAAATGCTATAACATTTTATCCCCCAGTTGTCAAATAAAAAACGATCACGGAAGACATGGAATACTATTCACGAATAATCTTGAGCATACCATAACTCTAAAGACAATCGCAGAATGAGCTTTTTATTCGATTCCCAGCATAATTGCAACGCTACCCACAGGTACGTTTAATGTATTTAAATATTTAATTCCGCCATCTCGAGTTCAAGTTTAATATATGAGGTTACTGAATAAGTAGCGAAAGCTCTTGATACTACCAAATACTGAAAATGATTCAAACCCTCGGCCATGAAAAGAATAATTCATGGTGGAAACATAATCCTCGTTCGCCTCTTTACTATACAAGCTAGCAAGCCAATCGATCCATAAAGCCGCAACTGTGCCATTCAAAACATAATGTAACCCAAAACTTGTACATTATATTTATTTTTAAATACAGCCTATATCATTATTGCTATCTGACTTTGAGCATCCGTTCTATTAATAGTACACCTCTTCTAACTCTAAGGGCAGACTTGTTTTCATTCATGCAGCTGTTGGTTTCTTGATAAAATCTTTTCTACTAAATGTTACGTTTCTTGAAAGCGGTTTAACCATGATTTTGCTCGAATCATGTACTTGCTGCGAGAAGGGAAGAGTCTTCCTTCAAAACCATCATTGTTATTGACAACCAAACGAATCCGCAAGACGCTTGAAGTTTGGACGCGTACAACGGATATGCCGTTTGACAGCGGAACCGGTAAACACAACGGCTAGGATTAAACGGCAGACATGAAGCGCTTTCATTTATTAACAAAGAGCTGCTGTTAGAGTTCGAAATAAACTATTGGATACACTAATTGTTGGTGGTATGATTTGTGTCGAGCTACCCATCATCTGAAACTGACATAAATAAAATAACATCCATGGTAGTTTGCGATTTGAACACATGCATTTATACATACAGTGTAGAATATTAGATTATACGTGCATGTTTGGCACAAAGAGAACAATGTTATTTTTTATATCTGATTCGAGACGAGAGACATTTTGCACGGTCAAGTGCACTAGGTGCATATTATGTAATCTCTCGATTTTACCACCTGTATAAAAGACCTTTCTTGTTTATGCTGTATGTGCGTGTGTGTGTGTGTTTGATTGATTAATCGATTGACATTTGTATTTCTTCCGCATTGCTTAGTGTAAAATCAGTCATATGAATAAAAGGATGTACATTCTAAACCTTAACGGCTACTTGAGAAAAGAAACTATGAAATATTAAACAGAGAACGCATCCAGCACAGAATTAAGCCAAAACATGTATGGCGTACAGGCAAAGATGAACATTTTATTTCTTATTTTACTTCCTGAGGATATCATATGAGCAAGAAGACAGGTGTACAGGAGCTTGCATAATATCATTAAGTATATATTTTAAATGAGTGATAGGGGTACAGAACACATTGGATTTCATGAGTGCGACCTGTCAAATGTTTCTTGTGTACTTTTCCACACATGAGTAACAGTTGTAAAACACAGGAGATGAAAATTCGTAATCTGATCATTGCTAAGAAGAGTTAGTAAGTCTCCGGACATCATTCCCAGAAGGGTATTGACAAAATTACTCTCAGAAAATAAATTTATGTACACGTAACCGTTACTCCGAATCGACCAATAATGTGGCACCGAACGTATCCAGGTGTGGTGTAAGGAAGATACATGTTCCTATGAACCTATCAAAACAGAAGTACACAAGTTATGACAGCTAGTACAAACAGCGTCATTCGCAAATGAAAACTACTTGGACGCGATAGTGACAACAATTCTACATGATTCAAGAGAAGCTGGAAACATCATAGGAACTTCCCATAATACAGACGGGATCGAACATCTATGAAGCCATAGCTTCTAAAATCTATTGAGCGATGTGTCTTGAGTTAGTCTAGTCTTCAAAGCAGTTTGATATGAAGTACAGATTTTGTATTTAACAGTGTTTCCAGTCAGGTATTTGACTGGGAATCAACATTGATTATGAACGATTCAATAAACCTAATTAAGTACAATTGTTTAAGTACTCTATAAATATCAGGAATAAAACCAATTTGTTTTGTTTTGACACTTAGGTTTTGATAACTGATGAGGCGGAGTAACGATACAGTTGTTTTGCAAAATAGACTGCAGGCAATTTTCAGAGTTTGCTCCAGGAAAAACAGTTTATTCATATCTATGTACACTTCAATGGGTAAAACACCTAGTAAACTCAATGCAATGCCAGTTCTTGTCATTCTAGTTAGTCCTTGCATGCGTTTGATGCAAAAACGATGACCTCTCTCCAGTGGAAGAATTTGCAGTGGGCTAAGGTTGCAAACGTTTTCACAACGATACAAACTGCGGGTTATGCGATAGCTTCATACCGGATCTTCGCTGTGCGTGGATTAAGGCCATACTCATTAACTCCAATACCAATAAGGCTGAACAAGGAACTTACTAGCTTATCTATTATCATAATATTAATGTTGCTGTACATAGATGTATTGATATCTAAATGACTACATGATTATGTTTCTGATACAACATCAAATTCCAAGGACCAACGCCTATATCTTATTTTGTAGTCAGCAAATCTTCCATTAAAAGCAATTATTTTACTTTTACTGGAATTGTATTTGAATCCACCACTTATAGGGTACTAAAAACTTACCTTCAGTATGCGTTCCATGCCTAGTTTTCAAAGGCTCAGGAGAAACATATCATCTGCTACAGTCGGACATGGACACGGATTGTCGAAGAATACAAAACCAAAGCTGAAAGTTGTTATAATATCTAGCAGTTCATTGATAAACGCAACGTAAAGACAGGGGAATAACATTCCATCTTGCCGTGTACCTTTTAACGCCGGAAATCGGTTAGAAAGTATTCGTGAGTTGAAAACTCTGCTGCGCAAAAGTTTACGTAGATTTAAACTCTTCAGCCCATAGTCCGTAATTGATACTAATCTTCAACAATTTATAGGACGATCTGTCTTGTCACACTGTGTCAAAGGCTTTCTAGATATCAAGGAAAGCTGCGTACAATTTGTTTTTCTTTTTTTTTTTGGATTTCATTAGCATAGCTAACTAGTTCGTTATCCATAAATGAAGTTATATTACAACCTAGGTCCTCCTGCAAGCACCCTGGTAGTGAGTTAATTGAGAACTTAGTAGGATTAAAATCAATCCATAACCAACTAAAGAAAATGTTTTCAAAAATTTTTCCATTAACTGGGAGAAACGTTTTTGCCCTATAATTGTTCGGATTTTGTTAATTCTTACCCTTTCTTTTGAATAGAGAAATTATAAAATCTTTTAATTTGTCCAGAATGTGTCCAAATTCCAACATAGAGGGATATAGTGCAATCAACACTAACCTGATCGCAGTCCCATGATAATTACGGTGTTCATAATTTACCAGCTGGCCTTATTAGGCTGAAATTCTGAAAGCACTGACTACGTTCTTCAATCATGATAGGATGAAACTCACCACTTCATTAACACATTCACTAATTTTTTCATGAAACATCTTTTATATGTTGTCTAGCTTCGGCATGATACACAAATTCTTAAAATGCGATGCCTTCTGAACAATTATATCTGCAGGATTACGATATACACTATACTTAAATATCATTTCGAGAATTGTTTACTGCTCTGCCGGAGTGAATTGGAAGTTTTTCAAAATAAATTTTGATCAACTTCGGCGTACTTATCAGTCTTTTCATGTTCTAGCTTTTCACATCTTCAGGGATGTTTCCGAAAGACAGACTTGGCAACATTATAAGCAATGCAAAATGCATCGCCTTAACAATTGTTGTCCTTGCTGTATCCAGTATTGCCTTCTTTTGATCATGGTTTTGTGCAGTTACTTTTGTACATGATTCCAGAAAGGCTTTAAAATGGTTTGAATTGTGAAACAGGAAGTTTTTGTTGCATACAGTAGATATTACATTAACACCTTTCCTATGCATTGCTTCTATTTGTTCCACATTATTCGGGATAAAGAACGTAAGAGGTTTTAACATAAAATTCAATCCCTCCCATATTCTTGTTGTATAATAGAGTCAACCTTTCGCCAATTGAACTTTCAATGTTTGAAGTTCAGTCAACTTGTGGAATAAAGCTGGAATTCTGCTGATCCACGTATCGGTCTGTGATTCCAAAAACTTAACGCGTCATCACCAAAGTTCATAGCTTCTTTGACCATATCCACATTGGACCTGTCAATTAAGATGTGATTAATTAAAGACGTACTCACGCCAAAATAATACACATACGAATAGCTAGGACCTCGACAAAGGTCAACATTTTACAAAGAAATTAGAGTGTTACCACTGAAAGGGGAAAGCAGCAAAATATGTATTGTGTCAGTTAAAGGCATACTGAGATTAGAGTTAAAATCACTCGTAAGAATGACGGTGATATACTCTGCATACATATTGTAAAGTCCATGCAGTTTTTCAAGGTACTTAGAGTATAATTCAATAAAGTGCGTGACATGGTAAATAAACATGAATAAAAAACCCAAACGTATTATAATATAGTCTTAATATAATACCAACAATGCGGACACCATCAATCTGTACAAGAGCAATGTTGTTATTGTACTTGATATGCCAAAGAATAGTCACACACCCTTTTACACGGATCCTTCGCAACGGCTATACCGTATCCTTGTCAGCAGTTGCAATAGACCTATATCTGACATCAATACAGTCTATAGACATGAGTTGTTTCTTGAAACAGCCAATGTTATGATAAGCTAAATATATATTTCTTGTTTTGATAATAATTGGATAAGATAAAAGTCACTCGACATAATACTGGTGGCATTCCATGTGATAATCTAATGGTTCAGCTCAGCTATCATTATGCTGGGCAAAAACACCCAAGCGATTAGGTATATGACACCCTGTATGATTTCATACTTAGCTATTTGAATACCGTTAAAACGATCATTGATTAATTGTTTGTTCGATTTGCAAGGTCTGTAATAAACCGCTTTGGGCCAAAATGTCTTTTCGGAGAGATTCCTTGAGTCCGAAGAACTATTCAGATTTACTTTAGTGGATATCGAAACATGTCTTTCACTTTTCATAATTGTTATGAAAGTGAGTTTAAAGCCTCGTTTCACAAGAAAGTTTTAAATTGTATTCTAATCTACTGATGGATCATTATTACTTACATATAATCTTTTCGATAGTATTATATCTACAACAATGAAACCGTCAGTATCATCATCCTCATTTTCAATCACATGATTGACTTTGTTATAATGGTTGTCTCTGTTGGAATTATCGTATCCAAACAAACCTTTCCACCTTTTGAATCTGCGATACTAACGAGAATACTAGCAAAAATTCAACATCGTTTCTACATGAACTCCCGATGGGATTGTTTGACCTATTACTACCTGAATCTTACACAGCGATATTGGAGAAAGAACCCCTTCTACATTTTCATCATGATTTGTACGAGGGCTACATTGCCCAGTGACAAGTTGACTGAATGTCCTGAGTGCAACCTTACCATTCAAATCACTGTAAACTGCCGGGGAAGCGCTAATAATATTAAATAGCATTTGATAAGGGATGAGCTGTAACAGGAACTATACCCTGTGATATATTTGGACTCTGATTCAGAGAAATATCAGAACCTCTTGGATTAATAGAAGTACTTGCTAGAATACTTGAGGAACAACGCTATAATCTATCTGACCCATTATGAGCGGTATTTGTATTAAAAATGTTTGAGCCGTTTAACCTGTTGATATGAACAGGACGTTGCGAACTACGAATTTGAACTTGACAGGTGTAATCTTAGTGCCCACCTTTTCTAGGACAGTTTGTTAATTGACTGGTTCACTGTTTTTTACCTAACATCTAAGATTGGTTATATATTAGATTGACTTTCTCTCGATGGTGATGATTTCTGCTCGCAGGCAACACATTGTATTGTTCAGGTCTTCCATCATCGATGTACACTGACATTGTGTAGAGTAGCTTTGCAAAGCAGATGGATGGTATTGATTCAAAATCACAATAGACTGTGCAGGAGAATTTGGTGTCTTACCTTGATCATGAGTCTGACTTAACTGACGCAAATAATGTGTTTGAATTACATTACATTTCAATTAAGTAATCATAGTATTAATAACATTTAGGCCTTCGCCTTCATAGTATTAAATAGGACCATGAGTGTCCTTCGATAATTTGGTCTTTACTTAATCGCCACCACGTGTATTCAGGCGTCTCTAAAACTCGGCATTTCCTCCATGACCTGAAAACTACCAGATATGGGATTCTATTTTCAACTTTAAAAATTACCAATGATCACTGAAACGTTGACAATTAGTAAGAAAGATCTAGAGCGTTACATTTGAACTGTAGAAATATAAACTTTCATGGCAGATTAGTTTTCTGTAACATCGTGAGAAATATCTAACTTTCAGAATAAGCCTTCGTTGATTACATAATACAACTGCAAAGATCTCAATTGAATTTACTTGTATTTTTTAATTCCTTTATCTTAAGTAAGAGTTAAATATTTTTGCCTAACGAATTTGTCGAAATATTAAATAAGACTCTTGATAACACTAACGAACCCTCAATAGTCAAAAGAAAGATTCACGGGAATATAGAATTCGCGTCGTCCTGTCTGCGGGACTGACGCATAAGCCTGTTGATAACCAAAGTCGCAAATGTACTTTAAACACCAAACTGTGACCTCAAACTGTACCTTACATTGATTATTAAACACAGCCAGTATTATTATTGCAACCTGTCTTCGTTTATCTTTCCGTAATTGTTTCATCAAAAGTCTTTTTCAGTCGTGCAGCGGGTACAAAATACGTAATCTAATAAATACGTAAAAGTGTGGCTCAAATGGAAATGTTCTAGATTGATACAAAACAAAATGCAAAAATGAATTTAAAGTGTATTTTCCAAAACGGTGCGCTCATAGATCAATATATCGTTGGACAATCCAACCTATCTTGTCGACCACTATTGCCTTGATATCAGCTCCTTCATATCGGCTGTTTAGAAAACAAATCGTTTTCCACTACGAGTTACTTTACTCCTAACATGCAGACATTTTGTGTGACTGTTTGTGTCTTTGTATTCAAAATGGAATTTATATGATAATGGGGACTGGAACCTTGACCCCCCTATTGTAAAGGATTGGGCTATTCTACTTCCTGAATCAAAATGTTAGCAGAAATAAAACTCTTGGACCTTGAATAAAATAAATTAAGGCTCCATTGGGAGTCGAACCCAAGACCTCCAGTTTACAAGACTGGCACGCTAACCAACTGAGCTATGGAGCCACGGTTGTCTAAAACGTGTTAAAAATAATTTTAAAAGTTATTTTCAGATCCCACTAACTGCAAACTGTGTTTTCTTGAGTTCTCGTTTGTCTATTCATCTATTATATTCAGTCTTGCACTGACCAAAAGTGTGTTGTTTAATCAACACTTGAATCAACTCTAATAGAAAATACCTTCATTTAACATATCTACACAAGAAACAACAATAAAGTTAACTAACTATTATCGACTTGATATCAGTCAGGCCAGGTAGCTACGACGTGTTAGTTTTCATTTTAAACTCCACGGGCGTGATGCAGCTAGAATGTAGAAAAGAAGGATTCTTGATTTAAGAAGAGATCATAATTTTCATCAAACAAAACAGTTGTAGAAAAATAAAATTTATTGTATTTTTTCAAATAATTTTTTCCTTGTTTTCTTTTTGAAATGTGGGAACAGTTTTTGTAATAGACGTTCTAATTTACACATGTTGACTTCATTTATTGATTACAATAGACCTTGTGGTTTGCGTTATCATTGTAATACCTTTATCCATTAATTCGTTGCTATATCGCAACACGTGGATTACATTATGTTGTATTCACCACATGTTGTGTCGTCTCACCTTAATGCAAGTACATTGATGTGCCCCATTATTGCAGATGTTTTCTTACAGTCTGATGTAAAAGGCGTTCGTTTTGAAAGTATGCAAATATATTCATTTATGTTTTATATATCAATATAATTATTCATATAAATACGCACCATTGCGAAGTATTTGAAATTATTGCTTATATTACAGTTTTTGATATCTTCTGGAGCGTGAATAATTATTTTTATGTCGATCTAGGAGATTCGAAATTGCACAGGTGGGATACCAGTGATTGGCAGATTTTTATAGATGCAATAGATCAGTATTACAAAATAATTAGAGCCTTTTTGAACATCGTGGCTCCATAGCTCAGTTGGTTAGAGCGCCAGTCTAGTAAACTGGAGGTCGAGGGTTCGAATCCCACTGGAGCCTTTTTAACATTTTTCTTTCTCGCTCAGAGTTGTTTTGTAATGGGTCATTTTGGATCGCTGATTTTGGATTTCGAGTGTTCCGATCTGTCTGATTCTTATGTTTTTTTAAGTAACGCCTGCTAAACAAGCAAGACATGTTAGTTTTCATTCTAAAAGTTACAATATTTGTTTAGTTTACAAAAGCTAATTTAGTCTAAAACAACAAAATGCTTTTGTGAATTGTTGAATTGACCAGTTAGACATGTAACTGTAAAGTTTCGGACACATAACATTAATGACCACTATAGTTTGAATTAGGTTAATTGCCCGTCTAAGGACGGCGATACAAATAGTAAAAAGATACATAAATAAAATAAAAAAACAGGATGAGACAATTCAACATGAAAGTTTAAACATAAAAATAAAAAGTATTAACAAAAATTGGGAGGCCTCCAGGAGTTTCCAGCTCGCTCACGTTTGGCAGTCGTAACAGAATTTACTTAACATTAACGATGCCTAAGATAAGGAGATTAACAAATGAACGATAGTGAGTTAGTTCCATGATAATAGTCACGCATCAATTATTGAACATTATTCAGTAGTGTCACTGTGTACTACGAACGTTTGTCTTTGTTACATATGTACCGAGGAATGGGTTTCCTCTCTTTTAAAGTGTATGCAGGCTGTTTGAACTGTGAGGGAATAAATAGGCCGTATTATTGAACGATGACCAATAATTTATAAAACACTAATTCGCTCGCATCACCACGGAAAGCGGTAAAATTATGATACCGTTGCAGAAGACCTCATACTTCTAATATGTTACTTCCTTTTGGAAGGAAAATCCCGCTCTCAAAACAATGTAACTTTGGTGGTAAAATAACGGTTGGAGAAAGTCGTACGATTTGACAATTACATTATACTCATTTCATACTGCATTTTCTGCGATCTTTTCACAGTAGCAGTTCTAGCGCAGAATGTAAAGATTTTATCCAATGCGTTGGTCTAAATTGTGAATTGTTTACTTGCAAAAATAGAGTTCAATACTGGGTACGTTACACGGTAGTACGCTGAAGAAGTCACACTAGATCGGTAACGTCACAGTGAAGCTCATTTGGACTGCCTTGCATTGTTTGCTTGTTTATACCTCATGTTTAATTGGATTTCAATCTGTGATCATCGATATAAGGTGGAATCCAATCATAGTCCATGTGTTTTGATGTAATAAGATTTAGATTGCCTGGGTTCGAACCAGCCTTCTGGCAGTGGACTATTTTGAAAGAGTATGAACCGAGGGGAGCATGAGGAGGGCCGTATAAATAAACCCAGATCTGCCCCATATTTGCAATAGTTCTTATTATTTGCTGCATGGACAAGACAAGTTACATACAATTCACCTATTGAATTCTTTACACTCTTTCACTCGTTACAAAATCAAGTAGATAATTTATTATACCTGATTCTTAATTATAACCTCAGTTTAATTCATATTTATTTTGTGGCTTCTACGAGTAAAGGAGTGGACACATAAGTAAGACAGCCTATCAGGAATAACAAATTCCAAGATATCTTGAGTTTTGAATGAAAATGTTTATTATTAGTGTTTAATAAATAGCCTACATTCCTCAGTTGGACAAAAAGCCAAGTCACGTAGACTGGAGTTCTTCTGACAGTTCCATTTCTGTTATCATCTTTCAGTCTACTGCAGTATTCTGTCGTGAAGGATATTTGAATACCAAAAACGAATGTTAGGGTCCCGTTGGGTCCTTTACGTTTTTATGATTTGCTTGAATCGCTTCAATATTTCTTCTTGAAAAGTGGAATAATTCAGTCTGAAGTCATAATAAAGACGACATGCCTTGCTAATAAAGCAAGGGTATTTAAGTGAGAAATGTTCTATCGACCATTCATGAAAAAGAATAACATCCGACGCAATTAAATAATAAGTACCCTCCTCCAATCTTTCCTAATTGACTTATCAAGACGCATTTACTATCAACAAGTTATCTTAAAAGCCGGGTCTTATATAATGTGCAAAAAGTTCAGATTTGCGTATTGTCAGCCGTGACTTTTTCTGCCGCGTTTTAAGTATTGGCCATTGGTAATTGTCTGGTGATAATTTAATGTCCACTGGCTATTTAAGGACACTTATATCAATATAATATTGACTTTAGTAGCTAAAATGAAATGCAATGTTTAAAGTTAATTTCGCTTTGATGTTTTGTGTGTGCTTGTAGATGTAAACGTTTTGTACAGATGGTAACTTGGCGGGGTGGGGGGGGGGTGGGATTAGAGCAGAGGGATTATATTTAATGGAGGTAAATGAGGTTATCAAAGATGAAAAATTTCCTGACGAAACAAACTTTTGTTCGTATGTTTTGTTTTTAATATAATCTCTTTCTTTAGACTTACGAGTCTGGCCAATTACGAGCAGTCATTCAGTATTGATAATGATATATGGAACTAAAGTCCCATTTATAGCATATTATTTGTGATCTTTTTTTTCCCTCTGATACAGCATATGAAGCATCTGATAAAAATTGAATTCCTTTGCACGGATGTGCACTAACATTCAGTCCATAAATCTTGTAATAGAGGCATTGTATTGTAATTAATTTAGTAATGCTAGTAGTATATGGGGATCTTATAGGGTCAATGGGACTTATCATTACAAATACCCTTGGGAACATATAGGGTCTATGTAAATTTAACATGGAGAAAAATCGTGGGAACATATAGGGTCTATGGGAATTAACATGGCCAAAAACCTATGGGACTGTATAGGGTCTATGTATATTTAACATGGCCAAAAACCCTTGGGACTGTATAGGGTCTATGTAAAATTGAAACAGGGAGGGTCTCTATTTTTTTTTTAAAAAAAATAAAAAAAAAATAAAAAAAGGGGTAGGCAATTCAAAGACTATCTCTTTTCGAGAAATATGGCTGGCCCTGAAAAGGGCCTTTGGTTTATGTTAATATGCCCTTAACATAAAGGGCATTTGCGACATCTTCTTGTCCTCAAACTTCGTCTTACAGCAGGGCCATACATCAGAGTCCTCTTGAGGCAACCTTGTCTCTCTATATAGACTCTTCTTATCCACAGGCTGCTGCTGGTCCTGTGGACAACGGTCCACTTGGATCGGACATACATGAGCATGTCCGTCCTGAACATCATTGTTGACACAAGGGTTGAAGATTCAACGTCGGTCCACATGTTGAGGCTCCTACAATAGGTGAATCAATGCAGTGAACTGCGCTTATTTATAGGGACAGAAAGGATTGAAACGGATTGAGTTCATTCACCAATCCGAACACGCGTTACAGAATTCAGTCAGCCCGCATCCAATCCGAAGAGAGCAGTCTGTGACGTCACGTAGTCTATATAGATTCGCTAGCGCTTGTGTGCAGTCAATCTATGCGACAGTGATTCAACATGACGGAAACTCAGAAAACGATCCAATGGGGTGCACCAGCAGGGGAGACCGCCCAAGGGAACCCGGACTTACTTTCAGAAGAGGTGAATTGGGATTTTGTCGATTTTCTCTCCTCGCAAGAATTTGTTCCGGAACCTTCGTTACCTTCTTCATTACCGCAAGTGGAGAATTTTAGACAGAGACAGAAAGAAGAATTGGAGAAATTTATACAACGACAAAAAGAAGCGGAACAGGCTTTTCTCCTACAGCAACAGCAACAAGAAGAAGAGGTAAGAAAAAAACAACAGCAAGAAGAAGTAGCAGCAAAGAAACAAGAGGGTGAAAATCAAACGGTCACGATACTGTTGGATATTTTAGCGGAGTTAAGAAGTCTGAAACAAATGTATCAGACTTCTTTATCACGACCGAAGAGAATACGACCTTCCCGAGCTAAACACGTCAACCCTGTGACTAAGCCTACCGTACCACCCTTAGTGATTTCAACCCAATCATTATCATCATCATCAACATTACGCAGTCCAGAAGTAGGCCTTGGCCGTGGCAAAGGCATAAGGCAGTTAAAGTTGATTGCTTAAACTCACCCCTACATCGTAAAGAAAAAAGGCCCTTTTCAGGGCCACCCACATATCTCGAAAAGAAATACAATTTCAATTTGCCAATAACTCAAAAAAAAAAATAACCCACCCATTTTACCCTTATAGTACGTGTCTGTGTATGAGTGCGTGAGTGTAGCTTCTTATTTTAAAATCATAACTCAAAGACTCTTACCTTATATCATTCATTTATTCTTTTCTCCATTTTTTACAATCCAATTCACAATTCACAACACAACACTTTAATAAAAAGTTCATTGACTTCTTCTTTCTCCTTGTTTAGTCTCTCTGTTTTTTTGAATTTCTTCACCGTCACACTCTTTTCCTCTTCTTCCTCCTCACTTTCTTCCCTTCTTCTTTTCTTCTCCTGTTTCTTTTTCTTCACCTGTCTGCTTTCTTCCTCTGAAGAATCCCTCTCTTCTTCTGAAGAATCCTTCTTTTCTTCTGACTCCTCTTGTTTCTTTTTTGGGCAATCTGGAGACCAATGTCCTTTTTCTTTACAATAATAACAGGTATCTTTACTTTTGTCTTTTTTAGCTCCTGTTTTTTGACGGTCTGGACACTCTGAAGACCAATGCCCTTTCTTCTGACAGATATAGCAAGTATCTTGACTTTTATCTCGAAAGGAAGGAGAGCAGTCCGTAGGCTGGTCTGAAGAGAATTTTCTAATGACCCCTCGCAAAGCTCTGACGAAACGTTCCATCTGGTTAGTCTCTTCCATCGTTGTGCTCGGCTTGAGAGTGAAATGAATAGTGAAAGGACAAGACACACACCCTTTTATATACGCTGGTCTGCTATGACTATAAAGTAGTTTATGGTGTTTGAACTTGAGTCATTTGACTTTTTGCTTTCAAGATGAAACGATCCCATTCATTCGAGAAGAAAGAAGAAAGTAAGAGGCAGAAACGTGATCTATCGCCTCGAACCAGGGCTGAAATCTTGGCACAAATTCATGCCAGTGATTTTGAAGAGGACATGAGTGAACCAGAATTTGAAACCTCTAAACCAAGTTTACCACCCTTAGTCAACCCTGAAAAATACTATTCCATTCGAGAGACGGAAAAGCGCTCCTCTAGAAAATTTAGAACCACGGCTTACAAATACACGGTGAAGTTTAAAGATTTCAAGTCCGAAGTACCGTTAGAGAAAGCAGAAGGGTTCATCACCGGAGTGTGGGATTCTCTGCTCACTGCACTCAAGCGACAATGTCAACCCAAAGAAGACGATCGCTTGAGACTTTCCATACAACACGACGGTTTGAAATCCCCTGTTTGGATCGAGTTTAGCACCCCTGCAGAATTGACCGCTTCCAAAGTCATGGACAAGATTCAACACGTGCAACAATCTAATGATCAGTTTGACATCACCGATGGAAAAGCCACATTGGACATGACCCACGTCTCTCCTCCTCAAGGGACCGGACGCAAAAAGATGTTATTGGTGAACGACCTTCGCAGCATTAAGCGTAGCCTTGTCCAAATTCACAATCCTCATGACCAGATGTGTTTAGCCCGTGCCATCGTGGTGGGACGAACCTATGCCAACAAGAACGACACGGTAGAATGGAAAAGAGACTGGGAGAACATTCGACAATCGGACCGAGCCAAACAACGAAGTGAAGCAGAACTCCTGTTACGACAAGCTGGCATGTCCAAAGACACACCCTGTGGCATTCCTGAGATGCAAAAATTGCAAGATGCCCTAGCTCCACGATACACCTTGAAAGTGTACCCTCAAGAAGTGCGCGGGTCTCTGTTGTTTCGAGGGCAAGATTTTAAGGACGGAAAATACATTCACGTTTATCATCACGATGACCATTTCGATACCATTACCAGTATCACCGGATTCCTGGGATACGGTTATTACTGTGAGAAATGTGACCATGGTTATAATAATCGAGAGCAACACAAGCATTGTGGATCGAAATGCTCAGGATGTTTGGCCTCTTCACCCTGTCTGAGCGAAGAACCAGTGCCTTGTTCCACTTGTCTGCGCACGTTTGTCAGCCCTACCTGTTACCAACAACATCTGAAAACGCAAGGTTCACAGAAGAAATGCGCTTGTCAACTCCTGAGATTGTGCCCTACGTGTGGACAAGGCATACGTACCAATAGTGCCAAGGCACACGTATGTTCAGGAAAGAAAAAATGTCACATTTGTCACCACATCGTGGACTTGAAACATCAATGTTACATGCAAAAATACCAACCCCCACCAGAGGAAGATGACGGTCACAAGAAGAAGAAGAAAGGCAATTTCATCTTTTTCGATTTCGAATGCATGCAAGAGACTGGCATTCACATTCCTAATTTCTGCGTGGCTCATCGAGCGTGCGAGAAGTGTATTCAAGAACCTATCTTCAGTCATTGCCCTCACTGCAGCAAGATTCCTGGAGGGCGTGAAAAAATCTTTCGAGGACCAAAGACGCTAGACGATTTTGCCAAATGGGTCTTAGACCCCATCGACAAGACGTGGAGCCAAGAGGACATCGAACGTTACGGAGATTGTCATCGTCATGCCACGGTGATGGCTCACAATTTCTCCGGATACGATGGACAGTTTCTTCTCAGATACTATACGGAACATGGCACCGAACGTCCTAAAGTGACTTTGAACGGAGCCAAAATCATTTTCATGCAAGTGGGACAAGTACAGTTTAAAGATTCGATGAGCTATTTGGCCATGCCTTTGAGTCGAATGCCTAAAACGTTTGGAATGACAGAAATGGCTAAAGGGTACTTTCCACACTTTTTCAATACGGAAGCCAATCAACATGCCGTTCTACCCCATTTGCCTGAGGCTCACTATTACGACCCCGACAACATGCGTACCGAACAACGAGAAGCTTTCTACGCTTGGTACCAGGCTCATGCCTCTGACCCCTTCGACTTTCAGGAAGAAATGCTAAAGTATTGTCGTTCCGACGTGGACATTTTACGGCGTTGCTGTGGAAAATTTCGAGAACTGTTCATGGAACACGGAGGGGTCGATCCTTTGAAAGAAGCTTGCACCATTGCCAAAGCGTGTTCCTTAGTGTACCGCCAACGATTCATGCTTGAAAACACCGTGGCTGTCATCAGTCCTCAAACGACCCACTATGTCAAGCGTCAATACTCGGTCAAAGCCCTACGTTGGTTACATTACTTGTGCGACAAGGAAGACAAGTGGATTCAGCATGCCCGCAACGGAGGGGGCGAAAAGACCATCGGAACGTATTCGGTCGATGGCTGGGACTTAGAAAACCCCAAGATCGTGTACGAGTTTAACGGTTGCTTATTTCACGGATGTCCCGTTTGTTATCCTGACCGTGGCACTAAAAATCAGTTTTTGCAACGAACCATGGAAGACTTGTACCAGGACACTTGTCAGCGACGCCTAAAGTTAGAACAGCAAGGATACCAAGTGGTGGAAATGTGGGAACACGAGTACGATCACCGTATGAAAACCGATCCCGAGTTTAAACGCATCGTGGAAAGTTACCAGTTCATGGACCCGCTGAACCCGAGGGATAGTTTGTACGGAGGAAGGACCAATGCCACCTGTTTGCTGTACCAAGCCGACGAAGAGAACGGAGAAGAAATCAAATACTTGGACGTGTGTTCGCTGTATCCCTACGTGTGCAAATATTGTCGCTTTCCTGTAGGGCACCCGCAATTGTTCACGGAACACATCGACCTGGTCAACATTCGACAATACGAAGGCTTGATCAAGTGTAAAGTTTTGCCTCCCACGAACCTATACCATCCCGTCTTACCTCACCATTGTCAAGGCAAACTGATGTTTCCCTTGTGCCGTACTTGTGCCGAAACGTGCAACCAAGACCAGCCTTGTCATCACAGCCAGGAAGAACGGGCCTTGACGGGAACCTGGGTCAGCGTAGAATTGTTCAAAGCTATGGACATGGGATACCAACTGTTAGAAGTGTACGAAATTTGCCACTTTCCCAAGACACAACAATACCACAAGGGTGACCCCACTCAGAAAGGCATTTTCGCAGACTACGTGGATGCCTTTTTGAAACTGAAGCAAGAAGCCAGTGGCTATCCTTCCTGGTGTCACACTCCCGAAGACCAAATACAATTCAAAGAGAAATACTACGAACAAGAAGGCATCACTTTAGACCACATCGAGAAAAACGAAGGCAGGCGATCGTTTGCCAAAGTGATGTTAAATTGCTTGTGGGGTAAAATGGCACAACGCCCGTGTTTACCCAAGACGGAATATTTGACAGAACCTTCCCGCTACTTTCAGATGATTCACGACAAAACCAAATTCATGAAACACGTGGACGTCGTTCGCGAGGATTTGATCTTAGTCAATTACGAAGAAGATCTGAACTTTGTACAAGACGACCCCTTTGGAAATGTCATCATTGCGGCTTACGTGACAGCCCATGCTCGCTTAAAATTGTACGAAGCTTTAGAACTGTTAGAAGAACGCGTCCTGTACTTTGACACGGACAGTTGCATTTACATCCATCACCCGATTCAACATCACCCTGACATCGAAGGAGACCGTTTAGGAGCCTGGACAGACGAGCATCCCGACGACAAGATTCTAAGTTTCGTCAGTGGCGGCCCCAAAAATTACGGCTACGAATACCGGGACAAACAAGGAGAAGTGCACACGACGTGCAAAGTGAAAGGACTGACTCTGAATTATCGTACCAGTCGAGTGGTCAACTTTGGGGTATTGAAAGAAGCCTTGCAATCGGGAGAGGATGGAAACTTTAAAGTGACCACCTATCAACCGAACAAGATTGTACGTTTACCCACTCACCACATCGTCAGTCGACCCTTGGAAAAAGTCTATCAAATTGTATACCAGAAGCGAGTGCGACTTCCCAATCACTTTACGTTGCCGTACGGTCACGTCGGTATTGGTCTGTATATAAAAAGGAACCCTAGGCAAGATCGATAGTTCATTGTGACTACCAAGACCGAGCGAACAAGATGAATACTTTGAAAGAGACATCGTTCCAGTTTGGGGATTGTAAAAAAGTTGTATCTTCCTCTAGTGTGACTAATATTGGATGGATAAGACCCAGGCATTGCGACGGAAAATGTCCGGAAGGAAACTGCGATTGTCCATGTGGTTACCATTGTAATTGCGTAACGGAGTTTGCAGACGAGTGCGATTGTGAGCCTTGCGATGGATACGAAGCTGTACGTTGTGACCTGAGCGATGCCGTAAAGCATCATGGGAACTTTAGTGCCCCTACCCCTATCATGGAAAGTGATGCTGTGCGTGTCAAACCTGTCGGATGCGAAAGTGATGCCGCTCGTCCTCCTGGACATTTTACTGGGTTTCGTTTTAAAGGGGAATGTTCACCTTCACGTCTACCCCCTTACGGATGTCATCCAGCCTTGAGCAAACTCCTACCCATGTCACTCAACCCTCATCGAAACGAACCTGTGAAAAACGAATATTCGTTTCCTGTGCGTTTGTCGGAATACTGCGACTTTGAAAATCGTCTTCAATCGTTCAAAGGAAAATGGCCAAAGTATCTGGGAGGACCGACCCCCGAAGAATTAGCCAGAGCCGGATTTTTCTACTTGGGCGAAGGAGATAAAGTCAGGTGCTTCAGTTGCGATGTGACACTTCACCACTGGGAACCGCAAGATTCGGCCTACGTAGAACATGCTCGATGGTCACCGAATTGTCATTACTTACCCTTAGTGGGACCGAGACATTGAAGTAACTTCTTACCATAATAATCTGTTCATGGATACTTTACAAGAGAACATTCGTGCTTTGCCTGTGGAGTTGAGAGAACGCATTTACCAAGAGCTGGTCAAAATACAAGTGAAACGTAAAGAACAATTGCATCCGTTACGTCACCGGTGTTTGAACCACTGGTACCTGAAGGCTATACAAGGATTGATTCAATTGAAAGTGTTCCATCGGACAGACATTGATCAACGATCCTCTAGTTTTAAAAAGGATTGGTTTGGTATGGACGATTCTACCTACATCATTGTAAACGTACTGCATCGAATTCCAGAGGAAGAGTTAACGAATTACCAACATCTTGAACACAATGTCAACTTAGTGAAAGAGGAAACTTCTGAACGAATTGTAATGTGTAGATTAGTGACTCAACGATTTAAATTTGACACTGAAGTGAAACCATGTTTGTGCAAAGAGTACATTTCTTGTGTCAGACCAAAGAGGATTTAGTATGACCTATTCATGGATACTTTGCTAGAGAACATTCGTGCTTTGCCTGTGGAGTTGAGAGAACGCATTTACCGAGAGCTGGTGAAAATACAAGTCAAACGTAAAGAACAATTGCATCCGTTACGTCACCAGATCTTTAACCACTGGTACCTGAATGGTATAAGAGAACTGATTCGTCAGAAATTCTTTCAGTGGTCAGACCTTGTTCAACACTTTGAGTTAGTGAATGATCGAAATGTTCATTATTTTGGTTACTTCGAGATTCACCTACAGCAATACATTGAGGAAGACAAGTTAAAGGATTATCAACATATTTTACGTGGAATCTACTTAGAGGAAGAGGAAACTTCTAAACGAACTCTGAAGTTTCGGTTACAGTATGCAAGATTTAGATTCCCTACTGGAGAACGAAGATCTCTGGCTAGAAAGTACGTGTATTGTTTCCGAAACAAAGAGACTATAAAAACAGGCTGCCATGCCACGACTTATGTCACATGTCATCCAACAGATTCCGTGGAAGGAACTCAATGACCATATTCAAACCGTGGATCATTACCATCGATTATTACAAGAACTGTATCCATTCAATTTGGGACGACAAGTGGTGTGTGTCTTAGTGACTTGTTTTTTGGGATTTCGTTTACCAGCCGATTCTTTGTGGACTCTTTACGATCAGTACTTACCACCTCCATGGCCTTAAATGGTCACGAAAAACTCCTTTTGCTCAAAGCCTTGCGTTTTCATCTGGATACTTCTCGACCTCTACGGGAAAAAAAGATTCGTCAACTTTTAGCTACCCAAGACGTGTATGACGATGTGTGTGTAGCTTGTGACTTACATCCCCATTGGACAGATGTCCGTGCCTGGAAAGAATGGGATTTTGAGGCTTGGACCCAAGAAGTGGCCCAGTATGCACGAGAGTTGTTCAAGGAAAAAAGTTACTTTTCAACCCGTGTTAGTGACGGTGCCAGAAGAACCCGTCACCCAGGACAGGACTGTCGTGGACAGACCTGAAAGACCCTTTCGGGAGGACACTTGTGTGACCTTACCCCCTGTTGAACTGGTTAGAACATTACCCAAAAGATGTGATTGTTGTACAGACACTTGTGTTTATTCCACGTTCATCGTTATCATGTGCCTTTTATCCTTGTACTTAAGCCTTTGGCTTTTATGTATTTTTGTCTTTCGTATTCATGTTTGATAAAAAAACATTCAATAAACGTGTTCTGAAAAAGTATATAAACTCTTGTCTTGTTCGTTTTCGTGTCACAAGTGACATTTCTCACACCATGGCTACCTCTGCTGTCTCTGCTCCCTCTTCCTCTACTGTCAAAGTCATCGACGAACACTTAGATCGTGCCAGTTGGGAGGCTTTGTATCTTCGCCATCCCTTTAACATGCTCATTGCTGGACCTAGCGGTTCAGGCAAAACCGAATTCGTCAAACGTTTGATCGAACATACACATCATTTGATCGATCGGCCACCTCAACGGATCGTGTGGTGTTACAAAGAGTGGCAATCGGCGTACAGCCTCTTGCGAGAAAGTCAAGGCGATTCCATCGTGTTTGTGGAAGGCATTCCTAAAGAAGACGACGGCATCGTCTCTGACTCCCGTCAAACCCATTTGGTCATTTTCGACGACATGTTAGGAGAAGACGAAGAAGAAATTAAATTGTGGTTCACGCGCAAAGGGCATCACCGTAATGCCAGTGTCATTTACATCACCCAAAATTTGTTTCAACAAAGTAAAGCCCATCGCACCATCAGTCTCAATGCGCATTACGTGGTCTTGTTTAAAAGCCCTCGAGATAAATCGCAAGTGCAAGTCTTAGCCAAACAGTTAGGAACGCCTTGGCTGACTCAGGCGTACGACGATGCCACTCAAGCGCCACACGCCTATTTACTCGTCGATTTGAAACCTACAACCCCCGAGGATTTGCGATTTCGTACCCACTTGTTTCACCACTGGTGCCAAGACGGAGGGCCTGTCCTGTACACGTCTCCGTCCTCGACTTCATTTCACTCCCCATCAAAAAATCTATAAAAACCTCAGACCCTTTTTCGTCTGTCTCACACAGTGTGAACATGACGTCCCTTCAGTCGCATCTTCCCGTCAAATTGATTCGTGCCTTGTATGGCATCAGTCGAGAAAAAGATCCACAAACACGAGCCCGTGTCTTAGAAGCTAGTCTCAAAGAAGTCTTACGATGGTTCACGGTGACGGCACGTCAATTACTCCAAGGAATCATTCAGATTCCTCATCAAACCCAACGCTTTTTCGATCGAAACAAAGTCGCTTTGGTCCAACTGGCCGATCCCCGCATCGACACTCAAACCAAAAAACAAATCATTTTGAAACCTGGAGGGAGCGGTACTCTAGGAGGGGTCATCATTCGCTCACTCTTAAGATGGGATCCTAATGCCCCCAAAGTTATCCCCAAGACAAAAGTCCAACGAAGCCCCAAGAAGAAAAAGAAAAAGACCAGGTCCCCAAGAAGAATAACTTCTCCAGTGGCAGGACCCTCCTCTTACCAGACACCACCCCGGAAAAAGAAAAGAAGCCCCCAGAAAAAGAAACAGAGAAAAAGTCCCCAGAAAAAGAAAAGTCCACAGAAGAAAACTAGTCGCAAGAGAGGCACTTCGGCCAGGACGCAACCTTACACTCGCAAACCACGACCTGCCACGGCAGTGACTGCGTCTCCGGCATCCTCACGTTCATCCACTTCTCCGTTGATGACACCCAGAACTGAAGAGTACTTGGAGACGTTGATCACACCAAGAACATCTCCGTTGATGACCCCCAAAAGAACTTCCCCAGTGGCAGGACCCTCCAATTTAGTGGCAGTGGCTGCTGCTCACAAAGTACCTTCTCCCAAAATCAAAGTCCAAGAAAGATCGGGCATGTTACAAAGTTTACTGGATTTGTCCAAGCAAGAACTGGCTCGATTTAGTCCGTTGCGTACCCCTGCACGACGTGTCATGCCTGTCCTCAAACTGATAAAACGTAAAGACAATCAGTGGCGACGCGTTCCAGTATAAAAAGAGCCTGTGACCAAGTCGGGGTATCAGTGAACTTGTAAAAAAGATGTCACCTCCAAGAAGCCACAAAAGAAAGAGACAAAGGCAGACGCGTCATCCGACAAAGCGCTTAGCCAAGCATCGACATTACCCTAAGAAAAGACACAGTCGTTCCAAGAAAAAGAGGCGTCAACAAAGGGGAGGATTCCTTGGCGATTTTGGGAAAAACATTGTCACCTTTATGACAAAGCGATAGTCCCAAAAAAAAGATAAAAGGGTGTGCGTTAAGTCATCGACGTTAGTGTCTGTTCGGTGAATGTCCCGGAACCCACAAGCAAAAATGTCACCCTCCAGAAAACCCCAAGGAAAGAAAAGGAAAGGACTGCCACCACGTTTAGCTAAACATGGGGACATGTTATCTGTCCTGTCCAAAGCTTCTTCGCCCCTACGAAAAAAACTCATTCAAACGGCCTCCAAAGAGGTCATCGATACCGTGTGCGAATGTTGTTTTAACGTTTTGAAAGGCACGATCCCTTTGTCCAAACACCAGAAACAATGCTTAGGAAAACATCGTCACGTTCTTCGCCAAATGGTTCGAAAGAAAATTCCCATTCGTCAAAAAAGAAGATGTTGGTCCAACGTGGAGGCATTTTACCTCTCTTGTTAGGCCCCATACTGAAAGGAGTCTTGGGAACCATGTTGGGAGGACTGGTGGGAGCAAGATAAAAAGGCCCTCGGAAGTCCCAAGATCTCAGAATCGACCCCTGACAACCCCATGGAAGGACGAAAACTAGCTTTAGTGCCTTACAAACGATGGATGGAATACCATCGGTGGCAAGAACAACGCACCCCGCATTTACCTCCCAATCCCAATTTGAGCGAGATGTCCCAGTTACAACACGAATTGCAATCCTTGATGGATCGCCAAGATTTGTCCGAAACAGAAAAATCGCAAAAGTACGGTCAACTCTTGCAAAGACTGCAACTCTTTCACCAGAAAGCTTTAGACGAAACAGCTTTACCCACTCTGAAAGATTTTAAGACCTTGATGAAAAGTCCAGCACCATCATCATCATTACCCCCACCACCACCACTACCATCCCCAAGAGTCACCAGAGATGCTACCCCACAAAGACCTGAGGAAGAAGAGATGCGCGAAGTGTTTCAAACACCGTCAACAGCTCCCATTTCGAGTAAGATTGCAGCATCCTTGTTGACCCCGTCCCCCACACCCCAACGAGAAGAAATGAAAGCTTGGGTTAAAAAGATGATGTCCACGCCTCCTTCGACAGAAGTGAAAAAGAAAGAAGGGAAACCAGAAGCGAAAAAAGAAAAGAAAACCAAAGCCATTCCATTGCCACCTCCACCTCCATCACCACTACCTTCGACTTCTACCCCCGTAGCCCATCGGACACGTAAATCCGTTTCCAAACCACCCTTTCGTCCCACCCAAAGTAGCATCACCGAAGAGTGGGTGACTTATTAACACACAAAAAAATGGAAAAAGTCTTAGCCAGCATTTACTACGATCCCTCGCATCCTGCAGGTTACGCAGGAGTTCAAAAATTGTATCGTGCTGCCAAAACTCGACTGAAAAGTCTCCGTTTACCTCAAGTGCAACGATGGTTACAAGAACAAGCTACCTACACTTTACACAAACCCATTCGACGCAAGTTTGCCAGAAGTCGCACCCGAGTGGAAGGCATCGATCATCAATGGCAAGCCGATTTAGCCGATGTCTCTCATTTGGCCAGCTACAATCGTGGCTACAAATATTTGTTTTGTGTCATCGACGTCTTTTCCAAATTTGCCTGGGTCGTGCCCTTGACTTCCAAATCCAGCAGCGAGTTAGTGCGAGCCCTGCAACGAGTGTTGAAACAAAGTGGCCGTCACCCTCTTCGATGGCAAACGGACAAAGGCACCGAATTTCTGAACCAAGCTTTCCAAAAAGAATTAAAGAAACGTGACATTCATTTTTTTACCACCGAGAATCCCGAAACCAAAGCCAGCATCGTGGAGCGTTTTCAACGCACTTTGAAAGAACGCATGTGAAAATATTTTACGCATCACCACACTCTGAAGTACATCGACATCTTACCGCACCTGGTGCAAGCGTACAACCAATCTTACCGTCGAAGCATCGGACGTGCCCCGCAAGACGTGACTCCCGACAATGAAGTGTTGGTGTTTGAGCGTCTGTTCGGTACGTCCCCGACGAGGGCTGTCCCCAAGAAAAGTGGAGAGTTGACCGTAGGAGATTGGGTGCGCATTGGCAAAACCAAACGCACTTTCGACAAAGGTTACTTACCTAACTGGACAACCGAATTGTTTCGCGTCACTGGACGAGTGCATGGCCGTCATCCTGCCGTCTATAAATTGGAAGACATGAACGGAGAAGTACTCAAAGGAACGTTTTATTTGCCCGAGTTACAACGTGTCACCAAAAAAGAAGACGACGTGTACGACATCGAAAGCATTCTCGAACGCAGAACCCGTAAAGTGGGCAAATGACGTGTCAAAGAAGTCAAAGTACGTTGGAAAGGATATCCACCCAGTTTCGATTCTTGGATCGACGCTTCGCAAGTCATCGACTATAAAAAGAAGTGACCATCATGCCCTTTCACACAGCAGACGCAGCTACGTCGACCACTCCTCCTTCACCCAGTTCTTCTGTGCAAGATTTACAAAAACAACCCTTGTGGGTGTGGTGTGGAGAACGTGTGCCTAAAACGCAAATCGTCTTTTTCTGCCAAATCTTCGTGGTGTATTGTGTCATCGGGGCAGCCATCGCCAATTTGAGTTTGCAACAAGGAGACAAACAATTGTGGACCAAAAGCAGTTGCATTGGTTACCTGCTTCCCAATCCCTCCCTGAAATTCTCCTCGAACGGGAACGTTGTGTCCAGTGCCAGTGCCAGTCACCACTCCATCAACCACAACCAGAACCCCATTTTGGGCGGAGACACACCTCTGACGTCCAGTAATATCCCCTCGGACAGCCACAGAACTCTGGAATTATGAGTCACCAAAACCAATTTTACTTGACCTTACCCAGTGACAGTTCCATGGAGGTGTTTCCCAATAACACGTTGTGCTGTTACACGGCTAAATTACCTCAGGCCATCCCCTTAGATCACGAAGCCCATTGGGAAGTGGCTTTAGTAGAAATGATTCACCCTACACAAATCCAAAACATCACCGAAAAACAAAACTTTTTTGAGGTCGAAATCCTGAACGAACAATTACAAAAGACCATAAATGAAATCGGCGGGTTTTCAGGGATCACAACACAAGCCAGCAATCCAGCCTTCAAAATCTACACCTTGAAAATTCCACCAGGGTTTTATTTTAGTGGCCAACATTTGGTGGACACTATTGCGGACAGGTTCGAGTTAGCCTTTGGCAAAGCCCTGAACAAAGTAAATAAACGTGTCATCCTGGAGTACCATAAAGTGGCTCGTCGCTTACTGATGAAATTTCAGGACACCCAAATATTGTCCCTCAGGTTCAATGGCAGTATGTTTGAAATTTTGGGTGGACATCCAACAATGGTCGCAAACAATTGGAGCCCCAAGATCAACAGTAATATGGATTTTTACAGAGCTTTTGGAAACCCGGTAGAACTGAACCAAGGACTGAATTTAATGTTCGTGTACTCCGATGTGGTGGAGTACAACGTGGTGGGACACACCTATGTGCCATTACTGCGTGTCATTCCTTTCAAAGTGGATTCTACTACGAACACTGACGAGGAAGGTGGAAACACTTACCACGTCCACCGCGAATTTGTACATCCTCATTATTTACCCGTCAGCAAGTCGTATTTGGACACGGTCAACATTACTATAAAAGGAGATTTGGGACAAAATATTCCATTCACCAAAGGAAAAGTCACGGTGAAACTCCATTTTCGAAAACGGTTCTCTCACGACTCGTAAGCAAGTCATGTATCCAGTGTACCAAGGGGTGGCTCGACAGCGAGGACACGGTTTAGGAGACATGTTGAAATCGGCCTTTCGTTCGGTGGTCCTGGTGTTGAAACCGATGGTGACACGCGGATTGCACGCCTTGAAAGATGCGGCACTGACGCAAGGCAAAGAATTTCTCCAAAATGTCATCATCGACAAACAAAACCCTAAAGAAGCCTTCATGAGGGCAGGCAAAAATGTCTTGCTGCAAACGGGCAAAGACATTTTGGGCCGACGAGACACACCTATAAATGCCCTGCACGCTACCGAATCAGGCATTCAGCAAGGACAAGGCAGAAAGAGACGACGACGAAGAAAACACCCTTTCACCAGACTTCAAGCTAGAAAGGCCAAGAAAAGAAGAACCGTTCGAGACTTAGACGTTTTCGATTATTGAGAAAGAACAGAACAAAAAATGATGCACCGAGAGTCTTGCGCTTGTTCCAAGACGGAACTGGATATGTTTGCCATGCCCCCCACCATGATGACCATGCAAGAATCCCAGTGGGTGGAATTTCATCCCGTCTCCTCATTGACCGATTCCGCTCCCATCGAGTTTGAAATCAAAGGACAGCCCGAAGATTACATCGATCTGAATAGCAGTTATTTGTACTTGAAAGTCAAAGTAACCGAAGTGGACGGTGACCCTCTCATTGATACGTCCAGAGTAGCTCCCGTCAACAATTTCATGCATTCCTTGTTCAGTGGAGTGGACTTGTATTTAAATAACAAACTTGTCAGCAGCAGCATGGATACTTACCCTTACCGAGCGTACCTGGAAAATCTCTTGACGTACGGAAAAGAAGCCAAAAACACTCATCTGGATGCTTGCGTAGTATGGAAGCCTGACGCATTAGGTGCAAAGTTCGACAGCAATACAATTGATGGGGATACTCAAAATTTATCGGGATTCATAGAACGAAGAAAGAAAATTGCACTAAGTCGTAGTTTAGAACTGATGGATCGTTTACATTTGGACATGTGGTTGCAAGAAAAGTATTTGCTGAACGGAGTGGATGTCCGCTTGAGACTGAATCGCAGCAGTGCCGCTTTCCATCTGTTGTCTAATACTAACGATTACAAAACTGTCATCCAAGAAGCCAGACTCTACGTGCGACGTGTGGAAGTGTTACCTAAAGTAGGTAACGACATCAGTCAGACGTTGAGCAGAACGACCGCCAAGTATCCGATCCGACGAGTGGAAGTGAAAACCTTCACCATTCCTAGGGGACAGCGATCTATGATCGAAGATCATCTGTTCCAAGGACAGCTACCCAAACGTTTGATCCTTGGTATCGTGGAGAATACAGCCTTCAACGGAGCTGTCGATAAAAATCCTTTCAACTTTCGACACTTTGGCGTGTCCAAGATCGAAGTCAGTCGCGATGGCAAGACCTTGTGTACCCGACCTTTCGAGCCTAACTTTACCCAGAACAATTACTTGAGATCGTACTTGTCCCTGTACGAAGCCACGGGACAGTTAGGAACCAACACCAGTCACGGTATTACGTACGAGGATTATGACGGAGGCTATGCTTTGTGGGCTTTCGATTTCACTCCAGACCAAGGCAGCGACGAGGGACATTTCCACCCTATAAAATCCGGCCAGATTCGTGTGGAAATTCAGTTTGCAAACCGAGACCCTGATGTAACGGTGAACGTCCTCCTGTATGCAGAATTCGATAATACCATAGAAATCAACAGTTTGAGAGAAGTCATTCTAGATTACTAGAAGCCATGGAAGACTGTTATCCCTCTTTACCTAGTGGAGAAACTTTGGACATGAAATGTGAGGAGACCATGGAAGGAGAATCTCAAGACAAAGACGAAGAAGTTGTCATAATGAAATCGAGATGGCCAGAACAAGAAGCCCATTTAGTCTCCTGTTTTGCCAAACACTTGATCGACAAAATGACGGAATTGATCAAGAAAAATTGTTATGGATGTCAAAACGATCATCCCAGTCAAATTCAACACGATAAATGCCTGATGTTGAGTCAAGAAGAAAAATTGGACGAGTATCTGGACGAAGCTTGGAGTCTCATCTCGAACAAAGACGTGTTGCACCAGTGGTATAAAGACTTGCGTGAACATTCTTGTCCACCATTAACCACTCAAGAGATCCATCGTATCGAAGCTCTCCTGAATCAGAGTGAGGAAACAGAACGAATAACCGTTTATTCGTCAGACATTTTCAAGCAAAAAGTCAGGATCGAATTGACGACTTATTATTACCTGTGAAGAAGAAAAAAACACAAATCAATGGATACCTGGGAACTTTATTACCTTTTGAACCACAGTTCGTATACGGCTTCTTGGAATCCTGTCGTCTGTGCTAAAGATGAACTCCCTCATCGCAAACCTAAAGACCATCAAGCTTACGTGATCAACACGGACGACAGTCATCTCCCAGGAACCCACTGGGTAGCCGTCTACTTTCCTCAAGAAGGATGTGTGGAATATTTCGATTCGTACGGATTGCCCCCTTTGGAAGACGATATCATCGACTTTATGAGAAGAAATGCTCAAACCACCCGATTCAATAATGTGAAATTACAAGGCACAGATTCCTTGGTGTGTGGACAGTACTGTGTGTATTTTCTGCATCATCGCAGCCTGGGCTATTCCTTAGAACATTTAGTGACTCATTTCGATCCTCGTTCTTCTGCTAGAAACGATGTGAAAGTAGATCGATGGTTTTGTGACCATTATGCTTATCTTTTGTCTCAAGCTAGGAAACGTAGTGTCCATCAATGGCCTAATGATTTCCAACAGTGGAAATCACAATTTCATTCACAACGTTGTCAGCCTTGTTTAAAGTAGATTGTCCATTGAGAAAAAAATGTTAGTGATTTGAAAAAATTGTTTGATGTTATAGTGTTGGATTTTTGTTAAAAATGTTAGAGTTGTTGTTTAGTGTTAAGTGATTTTTGAATAAAAAATGTTGTGTTTTGAAAAAATGCTTTTGTCTTTTGTTTAGCTATAAGAATGTTGAATTGATGCTCTTTCATTTCTTACTATCCCTCTCATGACAATCACTGAACGTTGCGAATCGAAAATCGTGTGGGGATGTTTTCCTTCACGTCCGCGCTTTCACTATAATAACCGGGGTTGTTTCCAGTCTAGCCATCCATTGTCGACTCATCCTCCTGAGAAGATGTGCTCCAAACTAGCTAAGCTCAACGAAGCCTACGTGAATTTGCATAGGGTCAGACACAGTCTGATACCGAAGCCAGAAGAAATAGAGAATGTGAGAATGTTAAAAATCACTGAAGACCTGATAGAAGAGCTCTTCAGAGAAGAAGTGAACAGGGAAAAAGAAGAATGGACGGAGAAGTACAGACTTCAGAGACAGCAGCAACAGCAGCAACAACAGCAACAGCAGCAACAACCTGAAGCTGACAGAGGCTTTGTCGATTGTCGTATCGACACCAAAGAGTTCTTCTTCTCTTTCCGAAGAAGCAGACCTATCGCCAGAAAGTCTATCCTCAGAGGACATCGCATTCTTAGAAACTAAAAAAGAATGCCATAGCAAACAAAAAAAACAGCCCTTTTCAGGGCTACCCCAATACTCTAGAAAAGAAGTAACGATCGATTTGCCAATGTGTGTAGGTAGAGTAGTGTGAAAATAAACACTAACTCTTTTTAAAAATGTGAGGGTATGTGTTGGTGTGTTTGTGTTTGTAAGAGCTCAAGTAAGTTGGTGTGGATAGTAGATTAAAATGATATCTTTTCTTAGTGTTTGAGGTGTATATTTGGAGTGAGATTGAATTGCTTTGTGTATGTGGATAGTCTATTGAAGTGATTTATAAAAAAATTTTAAAATAGTGATGGGTAGCATAAAAAGTGAGTGAGTGTTTCTTTTAGGTCCGCGCGTTGTTGTTTTTTTTGGTCATGATCTAGGTTTTTAACAACTGCCATACACTTGAAAAAGAAAGGGCTAAGTTTAAAGTTAAACAGCAGAAAATTGGATCCCCTACAACATACCCAGAATTCTTGATGAACACAAACCCCAATATTAATCTAACATTCAAAAATATCATAAGTTTTATACACGAATCCAATCTACTCAAAAAAATCTAAGAAAGTAAATCAAAGACCAGTTAAAAATATAACAAATCACTGTTTGGGAATTATGACGGCCGGCTCGGTCTCGTGGGTTCACAGACTGACACAGCCGTTCATAGCCCGAATAATAAAAACCAGTTAAGGACGAATATTACAAAATCACTGTTTGGGAATTATGACGGCCTGCTAGGTCTCGTAGGTTCACAAACTGACACAGCCGTTCATACCCCGAATAATAAAAACCAATTAAGGCCACAAAAAATTAAAATAGGAAAATAGGAATTAATTAAAACAGGACTCCATAATAACATACAAACAACCATAAAACAAGTTTTCATTCCAAACCAATAAGATAGGGAATCAAAATAAATAAGGAATTCATGAATTAAAAAAAAAAAAGAAAACGAAAAAAAAAAAAAAAAAAAAAAAAAAAATACTCCTAACCGTCTCCTTGTCTCTTAAACAACATCTGGCTGAACTTTTAAATCAAGCTTCCACAGCTATTTCTACTAACATACTCAGCCAAATCCAGGCAATGTTGGCAGACGACACTGAAGAATTTGAAACTTCCACGCTGGCAGCGGCCCTGGAAGTATCATCATCCAGCGGCGATGAAGCTGATGAACCTGCACCACCTAAACAGAGTGGAAAAAAGGAAGGCTCTGTCTACCGGAATATCGGACTGGGAAAGGCAATTGATGATATCAAAAAAGCGGGCCACTTCGTCAATGCCACAAGACCGGGTGTCCTAATGTGACGTCATCGCTGCCGACCAATCGTGGCGGGAGTCACATACTGCTTGGTTTGACACCTGGGGCATTTCAATCCAACTAAGAAACACGAGTGTGTGGTGTGACTATTCCCACTCATGTCTATTAGCCTTTCAGTCAGGTTGTTAAGGACTAGTTAGTCCTACACCTGAGTGGCTAAATTAAAAAGTACTCTTTGAGTACATAAAAGCCTGGGGGATGAGGCTCCTTTTCCTTCCCCCAGGAGTAATTAAAAATCACGCAGTGCGTGAATAAAAAAGTGGTACATGTTCAAAAGAACGAAAACCACTATAATCCAACTAACTAACTAACTAAGGTAAGATGAATTTTATGTTATTAGGGGGATGTTTTCCTTCACGTCCGCGCTTTCATTATAAATTGAAACTCGTTCGGCAGTCCAGCTACCCTTGTTGATTGATCAACACCAAAAAATGAACACGAGACTTGAGAAACTGTTGGAGCTTCATGTGCATCTGGAATATGCCAGGCGCATATTAAATGAACTGGCCGCGGAAGCCATTGTCGAGGAGGGAAGGATAAGAGAGGAGGAAAGAAGAAACAAAGAAGAGGAGGAGAGAAGATATAAAGAAGAAGAAGAAAGAAGATATAAAGAGGAAAGAAGAAACAAAGAAGAGAAGGAGGAAAAGGAGAGAAGAAATTTCAAAATCCCAGAGAGCGAAAATTGGGATTCTGAAGCGACATATCCTGTCTCTGCTCTCTCCCCCCAAAAGGTAAAAAGTAACTGGGGGATAAGATGTGTATGTGGCGCCAGGCCTGGAAGGTGCCACCATTAACCAGGTGTCCATGAAGTTCCAAACAAAACAGCCCTTTTCAGGGCTACCCAATACTCTAGAAAAGAAATAACGATCGATTTGCCAATGTGTGTAGGTAGAGTAGTGTGAAAATAAACACTAACTCTTTATTAATAGTGGGAGTGTATGTGATTGTGTGTTTGTGTTTGTAAATGATGAAGTAAGTTTGTGTGAATAGTAGATTATGGGTTTATTTATTGATTTTTAGCGTATGTGGAGAGTATAGTTTGGGTTATATTATATGAAATGAGAAAAGTGGGGATGTTTTCCTTAACGTTCGCGCGTTGTTGGGTCATGATCTAGGTAAGATCCATTTTATGTTTTTTAGGGGGATGTTTTCCATCACGTCCGCGCTTTCACTATAATAACCCACCACGTTCGTCGTTCGAACCATTCTACGGAATAATAAAAACGAAGATGGTGGTTGCAAGTGACTTGTTCAACAATTTGGTACATATATACAACTGGATAATAGATGGTATCTATGTAGTGGAGAGACTGGAAAAAGAATGGAAGATAGCAGAGTACCTGGACTACGCTAAATGTCTAAACATAGCCAAAGAAGCGATAGCAGGAATGATTGAAGAGGAGGAAAAAAGATTGAGAGGTATGATAAATCCCACCTATGTCAGAGTGGGAAGCCTAAAGGAAGCACTTGACAATGCAAGCAAAGTCAGGTGCTTTCTTGAAAAAATGTCACATGGGACAGAGTGCTCTTATGTGGAGAGAGGCCAGGAAAGACTGAGGAAAGGAGAGGAGTTGATGAGAAAAGTGATGGAGGTAGAAGTCAAGAAGATTAAAGAGAGATGGTATAAAGAAAGAAAAGAAGAAGAAAATAGAAAAAAAGGGATGAATTTGAAAAACTGAACACAAACTGGATGAAAATCCAAGAGAAGTTCAGGGCCATGGGCCACCCGGACTGGCTGCCGGAAACAGAAAAGAAAATGAAGAAAGGAATGATGGACAAAATAAGAGGATGGTGGAAGAAGTTAAGAAGTTAAAAAGAAGAAGAAAAAACCCAAAGGCCCTTTTCAGGGCCAGCCATATTTCTCGAAAAGAGATAGTCTTTGAATTGCCTACCCCTATTTTTATTTTATTTTTTATTTTTTTTTTAAAAAAAATAGAGACCCTCCCTGTTTCAATTTTACATAGACCCTATACAGTCCCAAGGGTTTTTGGCCATGTTAAATATACATAGACCCTATACAGTCCCATAGGTTTTTGGCCATGTTAATTCCCATAGACCCTATATGTTCCCACGATTTTTCTCCATGTTAAATTTACATAGACCCTATATGTTCCCAAGGGTATTTGTAATGATAAGTCCCATTGACCCTATAAGATCCCCATATACTACTAATGCTGTACTAAATTTTGGTCGCGTAAAATAGTCGGACATCTCATAGTTTGGAAAGGAATGCACAGCTGTGATTAGTGTGAAAGATAAAAACCATGAAAGCAGGTGATGTTATCAGAAGTGTGGAAGAAACGACGGGAGATATGACTGTCTATGCAATTGTGCCCAAAGGTGAGATTACTTTACCAAAAAAGGAATCAGCATATAACAGCATGGGCTGTATTGATATTGGCAGTGATTGCTATGACTGTACTCTCTTATATTCTCATACTGTTATTGTGTCTATACTTCACTTGGCCTGCACACATTTGCATCGAAGAGATAGGTATGAAGCTAAGATAATACAGAGTGGAATTCCTCTTTTATATTCAACGTAGATACTACCCTGGTAATGGCAGATAGGAAGCGTTATGTCAAATGTAGGTTTCCACAACAGATACGACCCTTGCCCTACAGTTTGATGTTTCAGACTGTAAATGGCCAGCAGTACATTAGACTAATGCAAGATTATCAGATAAAGGTGTGTTATAATTGTCTTAATCCGGGACATGTTATGAAAGATTGCCCATATTTCGAGTGCCTTAAGTGTGGGGTATAGGGCCATGTAGCTAAGAAATGCAAACGGCAACGATGTGACAATTGTAGAGATTTTCCTTTGATTTATTCTTGTGAAAAATGTGACACATGTCACAAAGAAACCCACTCATGTACATGTTACAGAGAGGACATTGAGGAACATAACACGGCCTGGAATATGGATATTAAATAATAATGAACTTTGTGAGCAAGAATATGTACGGAGGGTGAAATATATTCTTGCTGAGGGAGATGCTGACGAAATGCATTTAAGTGAACCATTAATTTGGCGGGATAATGTAAAATACAAAATTAAAACATTCTCGCAGGTACACTGTGGAAGAAGGAAATATTACACGAACTGCAAAAGAAATGAAAATCCTTCGACAAAAATGTTGCCAATAAAGCATTAAATAAGATTACAAAACATGAAGAACTCAAACAACAGTTAAGTGACTACGAAGCCGAATTTTGTCGAGATGCTATATCAATGGCGAAATGGGCTATTAAAATCGATCAACATTCCAAGTACTTTCTCAATCTTTAAAAGTATCGATAAAAGAAAAATGTAATCAATGAATTGATTGATGAAAATTGCAACGATTCACCTTTAACTTTCGTAAACTGTTCTGTACCTGATGAGGATAAAGAAATGTGTGATGCCATTATACCAATCGATAAAATATATGCATCTATAAAATGAATGGCTAAAAATGAAAGCCCCAGCCCAGAGGAACTGTTATTAGAGTGGTATTGTATATTTTATGATTTTATATATGATATTCTGTTGCAAGGAGGGTTGAAATGAATTAGTTCCTTATATGGGTACATACAGTATAAACACTATAGAGCCATGCTGACGGGACGGATGTAAATTCTAATAATGGGTAACTCGTGTGAACGTATTAAATAGCACTTAGGTATTTAGAGGGTGTAGTTACCGATTTGACGGGTTAGAACACTTTGATGAATGGAAAAGCAGCTTAAGATTTACATTTACATCAGTAAGTCAGCTTTGATATTTTTATTCTGTCCGTCAATTACACATCTGAATAAAGCATCACAAAGCTAGTAATTGTTTATCTCTACGTAAATCCAAGATCCTGATTGTCTGTGCAAGTGCAAACTTGCTGTCTATTTATTAACGAACGACGTACAGTTTAATATCATAGATACTTTTTCTGTAACTCCAATGATCTATTCAATTCTGATTACTAAAAACTGACATCCTCAAGTGAAATCACCAGAGCTGCACAATATTCCTCACTCTATGTGAGAATAAACAATTCTTCCTCTAAACTAGACTCGGTAATTTCTTAATACAGGCGATCAAATGGACAAAATTCGGATTGTTAGTCTTTGTTAAAACGTTGTATTAAGGACCTTATCCGATCTCGCTGTATACCTTGACCTGGATGCAGATCGGCATTACGTATTAAGGTTGCTTCAGAAATACATGAAAATAATTTGACATAAATGGGGAAATATCCCTTCTTGTGCATATTTATTTTGATGATTTGGATAAACTTCAGTCTATTTATTTGATGCTTCTTTGTGTGGCTTCGAGAGAAGAATGATTGAAGTATTTTGTATTTATCGCCTTTTCATTCCAATTCATGTTCCAATTTCATGTTCCAATTATCAGGTTCCAATTATAGGAAGATAACGGCATCTTCAGTAATTATTTTCTTTGTAAGTAAATTAATGGAGCATGATGCATTTAAAACACATTTTAGATTAGATTATGTGAAGTGCCATGGAAGCTATGTTCGATTCAAATAGATGAAACAGTGTTATCATACAGTTAGTTTTGAATTTCTCCATGAATGAGATATAAAATGGTTTCTAAAATATCAAACAGCAAGATCGTTTAAATGGATACTATCTCATTGTATAATATTGATAGTTTAGCTTTCTTTGGAGATAGTAGTTAGGATGCAACTGAAAGAAAAAAGTGAATTAATATATTCATTAATATAATGATTGTTAAAGTCTAAGCTTAAGACTGTATTTTAAGAGAATATTGCGTTATTCTCAATTTATATTTTATCAGCTGCAGAAAATAGTGTATTATTACTTCACTAGATAAGTGTTACCCATGTCAGGCACAGCTTGCTGCTTAGTTCACGGTAAAGTTAATACGTCAATAAAACGCTTTATGACACGTAGGTTAAGGTGGCTACATAGCTCAGTTGGTTAGAGCATCAGTCTCGTAAACTGGAAGTCGAGACCTAGAATCCCTCTGGATCCATTGTTTTAGGCGTTTGAAGGATCAAATCATCTTAATTTAGGGAGATTCTCGAGGGTTTGCCGAATCCACACATTAAATAACGGCACGAATCTCGTCTTGTAAACTGTGTGAATCAGGAAAGGAAACGGAATCCACTGAAATGCCGACTATCCGATGACGCACCTTGACTTGCAACCTTGAACGAACTTAATTGTATGTTATTTAATGCTGTTTCTGTTTAATGTCATTCAAAACACTGCCGAGTAAACATATTCTCTTTTTATTGAATTACCTTTCCTTAACATCTAAGAAATGAACGCGAATCAACTATCAGAACTAAATTGTCAATGTTGAAATTAACAAAATACAGGGAAGAAGTATAGTTTACCTAAGTTAAGAAATAATATTTTTTAGAAAGATACGAACAAACTTTCGCTGTCAGCTGGTTCATCGGAATTCAAGGAGCCTTTTATGATCAATACGAATCCTGGTAAAGATTCAATCATGGTTCACATTCAAACCAAGACCGTGTCCCGGATGTAACTTTAGAGAACTGATTTTCTCCGATAAAACATTAGATCACCTGCATGTAAATCATTTGATCGACCGTCTATACGGAAATAGCTATTTCGATTTGTTTTCACAAATGATCTGGTTATCCTTAAAGTCATTAGTAGATTGTGTCTGACGGAGTACATGTCTTTGGGTTTGAAGCTACCGTTGAAGCACCACAAAGTCCTTGGCATAGTTTATCCGGGATATTCGCTCAATTTCATAATATTGAGACACCATGAAAAATATATTCAAATAACGGTATTTAAGGCAATGTGTGTCAAGATATTATCTGGATTTTCTAGCAAAGATAATTGGTTATTCCGGTGGGGGTTTTAAGGGATTGGTAGAATCATGGCAATACCTAACTATCGAAAACAAGAATAAGCAGAGATATGATCAAACCATAACGAAAATAATTCCAACTGAAACATATACTTATTAGATTAGGCACAAAATAACAATAAAACATTATGACATTAACTCCGTCGTTTGCTCAACTCAATGCATTTTACCTTGAATACATTCAAGAATATTAAAATGAGACCAATCGTTTCTTCCCAAAGGAATGTTTGCGCAAGCTGTGAGTTGTATATTTAATTCATTATGGAGGAAAGGATTTATCTGTACATATTAAATGTGAGTTATCAAGGCAAAGTAAGAAAGGATACGAATGAGTCTGGATACATAATCTATAAATAATACAGCCATGCAGACGGGTGTAAATTCTAATTATGGGTAACTTCTATTAACTTAAAACTACTCAGGTATTGTGGGGGTAATTGCGGAGTTAGTTAGTACAGTTCACGAACGAAGAAGCTAACTTAAAGTTATATTTAAACAGATTATAACTTGCACATAAAACCCTATGCCAGTGGTTTGAACTTTCGGGATGGGTTCACTATAATAATACTGCACAAGCATCACTTGGGTATATTTTACTGCATGTCAGCCATATGTGCGGGCGTCATAACCTACGTACGTCATAGAGGTAACACGTTCGAACATATTTGAAACCTTTGGATGGCTTGGTAATGTCCTGAATAATGACTTTTAAAGGAAGATCATTATTTTCTGTACATTTCTTGTGTGCTTTTCTTCAGCAGCTTCCATTTACCGTATCTGAGATTTTTAGCACATTTCTAGCATAATGTCTCCATGTCATTCTTTTATCGTAATGCATTAAGTAATCTTATGCTCATTTGTTTCTGCGTTAACTTTACATTGTCAGAATCGTGCAGTATTGTACAATATTGCACTAGCGCTCAACTTCATTTTGAACTCACGTGTGCCCACTATGTTATTAATAGCTACTTTGTAAACTAATCATGTACACTCTCGTAGTCGACGCTTTTCTGAATGAGCTAAACGATATGTTTCGTGGAGTGCCACATATCAGATGATTTATCACATTCCGGGTTTACTTTTTTTTTTGATACAATGTTTCGGATTTAGGCTAGCGATATACGCCTGAAGGGTCCTTACAAATAACATGCAAGTGATAAAGCATAAACGGTCTTCCTTAGGCGGTAATAAGAATGGCACAAAAATACACTTACAGTTTTACATCCTGAGTTTCCTCAAAATGTACTTTCTTAGTTCTGTAAATCCGAATTACGTAAGCCATGTCATGGGTTCTCAAACTTGATTACACATTGCGAAATTGTATTGTAATTTCGACTATATTCCAAGTGCAATTACATACTCCTTACTGCACTCAAAATAAAATAAACATTAAACTCCATAGCGTCTGTTTGATAATTGCAATTGAAAGACTTCATATTTTCCCCACATTATGATTTCAAACATTCAATGAAGGAACAGAAACACACTTGCATAAGTGAACACGCTTCTCCCCTGCTACTTGAATCCAATGTATTTCATGTAGAATCGGCACAGATAAATCCAGTCCATAATCACAAATTTCGAAGAATCGACAAAGATACAAAAATCTATTCATTTCCAGATCAAATGGAAATATTGTTGCAATGCGCATTCATTCTCAGTATGGCTCCAGATTTCAATTTTAAAAAGACCATAACGCCATTTTGAATTGAAAGTTGTGTCTTGCGCGTGACTAAATTCAAATTTATCTGGACGGAGTTATGTGGGCATTAATAATGTTGTTGCTGTGTAATGATGAATCTGCGGTTGTGTCTTTATTTTTTAAATACGGAATACATTCAGTTACTTTGTTTCTCGTAGTGTAGTTTTGTTTATATAGAGAAACCTTAGGTAAAATAAGAAAATGTGCATAGGAGAAAAAAGTTGCCGCATTTGTATGGGAAAATGTGGACTCCTGTTGTCGGATGGATATGCTGCGCTCCCATGGTCATGCAGTATTCCATCCGAAAACTCGTTTATATCTTCCCATACAAATGCAGTAACCTATAAATATCGATGAATTTGATGTATCAGTTAACGTGATGTGTTAAATATAACATGGTTTTTAAAAGTGTTGGTCTAAAGCAGTTTGATATACCAGTATTATTGATATATAAAACTGTAATCCGCCCATTGTGCAATAATACGTGTATATTAGTATTCTTGGAACTGTATCCCGTCGGTTCAATTCCTTTAGATCAATGATGAATTTTCACTCATTAATTATTTTTGACGTATGAAAATAACGATAAAAAGTAATAGTAATCCCAATTTTCTAAACGAATTTTACGTTACACAGTTTCATCACAATCCTTTCTGCTTTCCGTTCGCACCTATTCTCTCATGCATGAGGACAAAAGAAACGGAAATCTGGAGTGATAGATAAAACGAGTTCGGGCTGTATGATAACCTTGAAACAACTTCCACCAAGTGTCCAACAAGAACAATTCATCGTAGCGGTATGTGTGCACTTTTCTTGGGATCTATCTACATTGTTTATATAATCAATATTACAAAGCTGCAAATGCCTGTCCACACTACAAGGTAAATGGATTGGTTACGGGGCACACATAGTGTAATGCATGTAATACTTTGTTGTTGTTGTTGTTTCCTAAACCTATCATAAGGTTCTAAAATCGATTATTGCTAATAAAATATGAAAATGTCCATAACCCGCCCCTCTCTGTCTTTTTCTCTCTCTCTCTCTCTCTCTCTCTCTCTCTCTCTCTGGTGACCATCGAGGCAAAATACGGGCGAAAATCCATGAAATGGCGAGCATAGAGGGTTTAAACTTGCATCATACCACGATGCGTCTGGACCTATGAAGATTGATGGTAAACGGTAAGTCAAGCCGATCAAAACAGAGAGAGAGAGAGAAGGATCATGTTATTGTCGGTAGTAACGTTAATTAAAGCAGAATAGTGATTTAAATCAACTGGAAATATATCAAATATATTTTAATTTACCTCTTATCATTTCTTCATCTCGCTTAGTTTTTTCCACTCTGAGTTCCATGCGCCTGTAGGTAAATGGATGAGCGTTCAGTGTTAAATTATATATGTGCTTGCAGTGCTCTTATTTCTGTATTAAAACCATCTTTTATGTATAAATCATGAGTCATATTGATTTAATCAGTATCAGTACAAAAAACTCAACTTATCACTATATTATGAAAAAGGGTTTCCCTCATAATTTAAGAGAATGTGCCACTCCTAACGGTGTATATAAGTTTACATTCTTGGGGAGGCTGAAGGAGAGGTAACGGGAGCGACAGTAAGAAAAGACAGATAACGAATTGATTTTGCGCAGGCTTGCTCTCAATTTATGCGCATTACTTGTGTCGTACATTTAGAATCAGAACAAGGCTCTCGTCCTTTCACACCGGAAACGTGTGAACCATCTAGCCTACTCATCCATTAGGAATTTATGAATTTGCATGTTCAGCAGCTTCCCTCCAAGTCTAAAATCTGTTGATCGTTTGGATGCAAGGAAAATATATTTTATGGGCTTTTGCACTTTGCTCGTAAAGCGCAATCGTTATTAAAATAGTATAGTTATAGTACAGAAATAGATAAAATTAATCTCAATATATTTTTCAGTGGAAATTAATTTCAATATTATTTAATGAAAAGTTACTTTTAATACAATTTAGAGAAAATTTTAATTTTAATACTTTTGCTACAAAATTCTGTCCTAATAAATATGCAAAGGTGATAGTGAATCACCACAAAAATACACAGAACAATATTTTTGCAGACTCACTCGGCAGGAATGTGAGTTCATTCGTTCGGTCATTACATATCTGCCCGTAGTCATTCTTGAGTTCAAAAGGCGAAGGTGTGTATTTCTATGTGATATAAATAAAATATGTGTATAGTATGTAAGCTGCATCATTGATATTCCACTCGTTGTATAACATTTTCATTAAAAAGAAAGCGGAAAGCCTCGTTTTATTTTAATGAAAAATGTATCATCTCGTGCTATATATATATATATATATATATATATATATATATATATATATATATATATGTATATGTATGAATGTATATATATATTATTGTCCTTCTTTCTATTTCGTTCTTTCTTTCATTCTTTGTTGCCAAACGGCTTTTTGCAAATGCAAAACTTGTGGGGGCATTATTTTTTAATATACTCAATTTTTCTTCTTCAAACTTTCTTTTAAAGTTGCTCATCCCAATATTTTTTTTAACCTTTTCTTATTCCCGTCCTAGGATGGGTAACTATCCTATTTTCATAGATATTTTCATTCAAAATGTATATTCATTGGACTGTTTTAACTTATTATTAACATAATTGATTTCCTTTCACGTTTGACAACTCTAGTTTTATATTTTTGTGCAGTATTCGACAGCATATGGCCCCTAGTGATAATACCATCGGTATACATAAGCCGATGTCAACCGGTTGTTTTGAAATAGCATGGCAATGTTTTGGATTTGTTCCGTTTGAGTGAAGTTTTGAAAACAATGGAAAGTTTGCCTTTTCTGTCTATTATAAATAAATATAATGTATGGTTTCCGTTGTGCTTATTTGAAAGTATATGGCCTAAATAGATGATTAAATCATACAAATCATACACAGAATTTGGAAGTTCTGAAATTTCAAATGTCTTATTGTTTAATAAGTCATTATTTAACACAAGTGTTCTGAAATTATAATTGGCTCAGTCGCTGAATGACTTTGCTGAATCGCTTTCAAATAGTTTGTTCTGGCAGAATGATAGTATCTACTTTGTGCGGTTATGTTATGTGTGAATACAAGCATTGGAATAGTCTTTTTAGATCAGATTCCCAAGAATGCACTCTGCTGAAAGCGACATAATAGTTATAGGTAAGGGTCAGTCTCCACCCATTCCACCACAGCCACAGGCACCCCATGCCTATTATTCAATCATAGAAAGTATAAATAATCTCACGTAATGTTAGGCTGAATTTTGCTGATTTCTTTTTGCACGCTAGGATTCACACAAATAATTCCCTCATTATATCGATACGTCTAACGTGCCGGTCATGGCATTCTTGTTTCATTTTCATTTTTAATGTTCTCCTATCCACACGAGTTTATTGGTATAAGATAGTATGTGTTGCTGCTGACCGTCTGTGCTAAAGGAGTTGGTATATTAATAGATGTAATTTGAAATTGTCAGTGGATTATCATATTGACAGATGTAATTTGAAATTGTCAGTGGCTTAGCATATTGACGGATGGAATTTGATGTTATCAGTGTATTAAGCATAATTGCAGCTGCAGTTTGAAATTATCATTTGATTAGCATGTTGACAGATGAAATTTGAAATTATCAGTGGATTAGCATATTGACAGATGCAACTTGAACCTTACAGCGGATTAGTTTGGCTGCTATTTATTTTGCGAAACACCACACATGAAAGGAGATTGGTTGGAGTCATTTAAACTGGCAAGTGAACCATGACTTCATTATCTTGCGATGATAAATGTTATGTATATTCATTTTGTACCGTGTTCTTGACGTCTGTATGTAATTGAGAATTGGAGTTTGGAAGTACCTGGCTAATGTAATTTTCTCTACGTTTACTTCGAACCGAGTTCAGAACCTTGGTTTCTCCCTTGAAAAGTGCATTGTCTATCTAATTGTCTACCTAATTGTCTAACTAATTGTCTAATTGTCTACCTAATTGTGGACATGTTTATAATTTAATAAATAAGCTATTTACTGATATTTGAGTTCGAGGTGTAGATTTAGAATATTCCATAAGCAGACTTCTGACCCTAATCCTGGTTATTATATTGTGCCTTAGATTTTTATATTAGATTCTGATAAACAAAAATAACTTATACCTTCTTCAACTTCAGTCTCTAGATTTATTTACTGGTGTGTTCAGATAGAATGTGAGAGGAATCATTTATTGAAAAATAATTCGTGGGAATTACAGACTGCTCATTGAAAATTTAGTCTAAATCACTTTTTTGAGGTTATTGTGATATATCAAGACTGTTGGAACATCGCTTCATCCTTAGACTATTGGTATATCAGCACATTAAAGACTGGCTTTTCATTTAGAACACTCTCTACGTTTGGACTTGTGATACAACTTTTAGTAGCATTTGTGATTTAATTCACAATATTGCACGTTCCGCTTGCATGTTGACCTTTTAATTTATAAAATAAATTTGTATGTTTATTTTATTAAACATGTTGACTTAGCTTGTTTCTGTTACTTAGTTTAAGACCATAGGGTTGTAAAAAAAGTGGCTGCTCAGCATTAATTCAATGCCTATATCAATATAGTTTATCGGACAAATCAGGTAACACTTACTCCCTGTGATTGCTGATTAAGATTGCTGAATTAAAGGCGACGCTATGACACGTGATTGTTAATTGCAGGTGATATTTAAGATAGGTCACTGTTGACAAGCTGCTAACCATAACTATGAGAACAGAAACGCTGTACAAAAGGATATAATCTAGAGAGCCTAACGGTAAAAGGGAATTAAAAAGATAGTAGACAAAAAAGAAATTTTAAAAAACATAAAACTTTTCTACAGCCAATTATACACATCGCAAAACATTGTACAATTGCGGAATATTTTCAAGATATCAACTGTGAGATGATTTCAACAGAACATAAAAACTTATGTGATTATTTCATCTCACATTAGGAAGTAAAGAAAAGCATTCAAACATTCACCAAAGGGAAACCTCCAGGTGGAGATGAACTCACCCTGGACTTCTACATGAAATTCTGATGTGAGTTGTCGCCAATATTATAATGGTTATATAACAATATTCTGCTTCGAAATGATACTATAACCGAAAGTATGAGGGAGGGAATTATAATATTAATATATAAGGGAAAGGGAGACAGGGAAGATTTAAAAAAACTGGAGGCCCATCTCCCTCCTAAATATGGACTACAAAATCTTAAGTAAAGACTTAGCAGAAAGGATGAAAAGGGTAATGGGAACCATTATAAATGTCAACCAAACCTGTGGTGCAAAAGGTAGAGACATACAGAATAATATTCTGAACATTATAACAATTATAGACTACATAAACGAAACAGGGCAAAAAGGTGCCATGGTACTTTTTGATCAAGAAAAAGCCTTCGACAGATTAGAACACAACTTTATACAGAAGTGCTAGATAAGTTTGTTTTTGGAAACACCTTCCAGAAATGGACTAAATTCCTGTATAATAAAATAACCTCAAGGATACAGGTAAACGGAGCCATGACAGATACATTTGATATTGAAAGATCAGTGAGGCAAGGCTGCTCACTATCTATGCTATTATATGTAATAGCAATTGAAACCCTAAGCATAAGCATAAAGCTGAATAAAAACATTGAAGGTATTAAAGTTCCAAATATAAAAGAAGAGGTAAAAATGTTACAACACGCAGATGGTGGCACCAGCTTCATAAACACCTGATAAAAGAATTTGGAAAGTTTGGGAAAGCATCAGGATCTCAAATTAACCATGAGAAAACCGAAATCCTTAAGACAGGTAACCGGCGGGGAAATCACTCTGGATTACCCCAAACTAAAAGCCCTAGGGGTTATTTTGGACAAGGCAAAGAAAAGGAAAACTGTAAATAAATTAAAGAAGAAATCAGAAAAATGTGAAAATCTAGGCTCTAACGCCACTATGCCTCATGGAACGAGCCCAAGTGGCCAAAAACTATATGTACACCCATATAAATTACTTTCTCAAATCGACTGAGATTAGTAAGAACACGATAAATAAAATTGATAATAGGATAATAGATTATATCTGGGATTTTAAGACACACTATGTCAATAAAGAAACTCTATATATTGCCAGAGAAAGGGGGGGGGGGGTAGCCATAACTAGTCCGATACTTTTAAAATGTTCGAATATTCTAAATAGGTTAAAAAAATAGATGCAGAGCCAAAGGTACCGTGGGAAGGGATTTACATCTACTGGTTTGGGTTTAGTTTAAGAAACAGACCAGATACATACAAAAACAACAAATTAATTAAAAAATTGGAAGTACCACTTAAATTTGTGATGTGATGTGATGTGATTTTGATTTTTAAAGTAGCTTTAACAATTTTTCAGTCATATCGCTACGATGTCTGCAATGTGGCAGTTTATAGTGATATCTAGCACTGGGGAATCATGCCGCAGACATGTAACATGATGTCCCACCCAGTCACATTATCCTGACACCGGGCCGACCAGTCCTAACACTAACCTCTTAATGCTGAGCGCCAAGCGAGGCAGCTGTTAGTACCATTTTTGTAAGTCTTTGGTATGACTCGGCCGGGGATCGAACCCACCACGGAAATTTAAAAGCATAAAAGATTTGTTAAATAAATATAGATATAAAAAAGAATTATGGGAGCTAGATGCCAAACTATCATATAAATGGATAAGAGAAGAGATCACAATGAAGATTAAAAGCAAAATTGAAGAAGAAAAGGTCACTGGGTGAAACTAGGGTCCCTAAAAATTCAAAGCCTTTGCTTCAAATACATGCACAATGCGTGGTTGACAGGAGAGGTAGCAGTGGTCAGAGTATCGCCAAAATGTCCACTGTGTAAAATGGTCCTTTTAGCAAACTAAAGGAAATAGGTTAAAAATCATACAAGAAATATGCAAAAACGATAGATATAAGAAAGAAAACATTTTGTTTCTTGATGGAAACTTTACTAAAAATACCCTTTATATGATACCAAGCTGCACCGTAGCAACAATGAGAGCATGTGGACAAATTATAAAAATAGGGAGACAATAAAAGAAGGAAAACGAGGTGAAGCTATGATTATATCCCGTCGGAATAATGCCTTAAAAGGACAGAGCCGAGCCTCCTAAAGGTTTCTTGCCCCTTTGAGAGTCCTTTTTTTTCCTTTTTCTTTCAAATAACATCTCTTTCTCTCTCTGCACCACTTAGTAGCACAACAATAAAACGTCACTATACATATTAACTACATGGGAAAGTACAAGACCAGGAAATCCTGGGGCTATACCACATGGCGCTATGCGAAGTGGAAAGGTTCAGGAAAGAGTCTTGGAAATACCCCATGTATTACATAAGCAGACCAAACGCATATACAAAAAAGCAAACACTATTATCCAAATTTCTATGTCTCTCTATCTAAAAACCCACACAGATCCAACTGTATGGGGAACTAGCCCACGCTGTAAGCGGCAAGTAACAAAACTCTTTAGATTTTCTGGACAATATTAAATAAAAAAGGGAGGTCTAGATCGATCCAGGTAAAACACAGTTAAATAAAAAGAGTGTGGATCCTGACTCGAATACAACCTACCCAACTGCTTGCAATACGTGATAACGATGAAACAACACACATGAACACGAATTTAAAACAATAGGATGTGTTTTTCTTTAAAAATAGTGCACCGTTTCATCGGCAAAATTCCAAAACAGAAGCAAAAAAACTAATTTAAAAAAAAAAAGAGAAAAAGGGAGAAAAAAAATGGGCAAAATTTGAAATAGAAGGCTATCCCAAAAAATATACCATATAGCATACACACAATAAAGCATCATACACGGTAGCATACACAGGATGTAGGAGACCTCCAGCCAAGGTCAACTAGAAAATCAGAGATGAAATTTAGAAGACGGTGAATGAAACTGATTCGGGAAATCTAACCTGTAGAAAACACTAGGGCTAAGGAACAAATACCCCGACAAAATTACTCCAAAACAAATTTTGTCCGGAATCCTTTTCTAAAGAATACAAACAACATATCAGGGGGTTAACACACATACATAAAACAACTTTATTATTTGGTTAAGTGGAGGCGGGCATCTGTCTGCCCCCCCCCCCCAAAAAAAAAAAAGTACAAAAGAATTTCAATTATCCTGACCGACTAAGATCAGGAGTGATGCTATTTCCGTAGCAGTTTAAGATATTTTTTAAATAATCCGTATTCTTATTAGAAACAACATAACTTTAATTATCTATAAACGTCTTCCGAGGTTTCCAAATCAATATCTTTCTTTTAAAGCCATTCTTAACCTTTAATAAAAATAATCAGCTTGGTAAACCATTAAAATGTGCCAATGATTTCTAAAAGTGGGAAGGGGGCATTTGAAAAGATGGTGCTATATTGGTTGATTGGTCTTTCCTGTGAAAATTAAAAATTTCTGTGTAAAACGGTTTCTAAACTTAATATTATTATTAGTCTAAGTTTAATTGGTAATTAAGTATATTAATAACGAAACAACGTGTTCAGTCCAATGTTATGCTCAGATTGATTCACCTTTGCTTAACTTCCAAAAATACTTATCATTACCAAAATTGCATCCAAAATGTTCCTTGGATCTTCTGAACAACTTAGAATATAAGAATATTATATAGATTTATACTACAGCACAATGCCCACACAACGAATGAGTAACACAAATGCTCCCCCTTCTCAACTTTAAAAGCAAAATGAAATCAAGAATACGCAAGAATTAAAAACAGATTGCCAGCTACTGTTGCTGCAACTACTACTACTACTACTTACTACTACTACTACTGCTACTACTACTTCTACTACTACTACTACTACTACTACTACTACTATTACTATTGGTAGTGCTGGAAGATGCTGCAGGAAATATCCCCGATTCCCCAATCATGGTTTAGTGTGTGTGTGTGTGTGTGTGTGTGTGTGTGTGTGTTTGTGTGTGTGTGTATGTGCTTAACAAATATCGATCGTTTCGATTCAATTCTTATAATTATCGATTATTAGTTAATCTGAAATATTTATATGCTGTTTTTTGCAAAGTGTACATTTTGCTTCTAAAACACGGTGATGTGAAGGATGGTATTCCAGTATCATGTAAAAAAGTATAGTATTATTAACATTAATGAGATGTGAATTTTTTAAATAAAAGTGTAAAGTGTACATGGCTCTTTGTGGCAAAACTCTCTCATCTGCGAACACATTTGCTTCATTTGTAAATTTATCTCAACCAGTTAAATCCATCTGAAGCTATCAATACCTGCGGTTTGTGTGTTCTCATTCATCTGCTGTTTCTCCTTTGCAGGTTGAAGATACGAGTACTCATTCTAATTTAGGTTCCCGGTCATCAAACCAAAGATTAAAGATTAATTAAAAAAAATAAACCTCATCATTACCCGATATCATTACTATTGATCTTAAAATTACCAGATATAGGATTATATTCTTTTTTTATAATTCCGCCATCTTAAGCCCGAGATAAACATTTTTGCATAATGAATTTGTCGAAATATTAGCCGAAAACTCTTAATAAAACAAATGAGCCCTCGATAATCGAGATTGGTGCATATGGCAGTTGGTCACCAAAAGTCCCAACTATATATTAAAAACCATAGTCTGAACTCAAACGGTATATTACGTTGACCCCAAAACAGTAGATAACATTGTTTATTAAACACAGCGAATAGCATTATTGCAACCTGTATTGGTCTATCGTTCCTTTATTTCCTCATAATACATCGTTACCAATCGTGCGTCTGGTAAAAAAAAAAAAAACGTTTTGGCTCAATAAGAAACTTTCTGTCCATTTATAAAAATAAAAAAATAAAAGAGTGGAATAAAATAGTATTTGAATTGTATTTTGCAAAAAAGGAGACAGCTGTTCGGTGGACCTTTCGAGCTGTGGGGAACTATTGTCCTGATATCAGCTCTTTCATATCGGTTGTTTAGACTGCAGACAATTTGTGTGTCTTTGTATTCAATATGGAATTAAAATCAGAATTGGGACTTGGAACCTTGACCTAACTATTATGAGCTGTTCGACTATTCCACTTTTTGAATAAATGTGTTAGTACAAATAAAACGTTCGTTATGTTCAATTAAAAGAAAGGCTCCAGTGGGAGTCGAACCCACGACCTTCAGTTTACAAGACTGGCGCTCTAACCAACTGAGCTATGGAGCCGCATTTGTTTAACACATGTGAAAAATAAATTTTAAAGTGATTTCCAGATTCCCCAATAGCAAAATTACAAACCGTGTTTGCTTGGGATCTCGTTTGTCTATTCATCTCTTATTATATTCAGTCTTGCATTGACCAAAAAGTGTGTTGTTTAATCAACACTTGCATCAATCTTAAAAAGGCAAATACCGTCATTTAACATATCTACATAAGAAACAACAATAAAGGATAATGCAAAACAAACACAATAAGAACCAGGAAACAAACAGCTGCAATCGGTGTAAAGATGCAACTGTGCATGCTAGTGAATTTAAGAGTGCATGAGTTCGAGGTGCTAGGAGATTAACCCGGATACTTTGTTCTTGCAACATGACTTGGATCATAGGTTATATTAATAGTAAACCTATTCGAACTCTATGGCATTTTGTTCGTTCATGTGTCTATTTGTTTCTTGTTAGATCTTTTCTGCAGAATGATATTTTTTCTTGAAACGTTATTTAACCATGATTCTGTTCGAAGCGCCATCGTTTCAATTTATATAAGAAGCACTCGGAGAAATAGAAGAACCTTCCTTCAACACTATCGTTATTAATGACAATGAAAACTAGTCTGCGATGATATTTGCTGTTTGAACGTGTGGAACGGCTCAGCCGTTTGGCAGCGGAACCGTTAAACAAAACGGCTAGGATTCAACGGCAGACGTGTAGCTGTTTCAATTATTAACAAAGATCAGCTGTTAGAGTTCAAAGATCAGCTGTTAGAGTTCAAAATAAGCTGATAGATACACTACTTGTTGGTGCTAAGAATCATCTCGAGCGACCAACCAAATGAAACTGACAGAATGAAGAAAGAAAGAAAAAACAAACAGCCATGGTAGTTTGCGATTCGAACACATGCATTTGTACATACAGCGCAAATTAATAAATTTAAAGATCTAATCTGCAAGCTCCACATAAGTGAATAAGTCAGAGTATACGCGCATTTTCCCACAAACAGAAAAATATGTTATATCTGATTCGAGACACGAGACATATTTTGTACAGTCAAGTGTACTAGGTGTATATTATGAAGTCTAGCAATATTACCACGTCTACAAAATAACATCTGTTTTCTCTGTGTGTGTGTGTGCGTGTGTGTGTGTGTGTGTGTGAGAGAGAGAGAGAGAGAGAGAGAGAGAGAGAGAGAGAGAATGGGGTGAATAGGTAATGTTAAGGGCTAGGAAACAAAACATTGAGTTCTTTGCTTTCTGATTTCCTTTGAACATTAAATGCGATTTAAGCCCGGATTTGAGACTGTTTGGTCTCAGATGTACGGCAAACCGGTATGAACTGCAAACAGACAGATGGGTCTTTGCAAAAAGTAGGATAAGATGGGTATTTGGAATAAAGAGTGGTCTCGATACAAAAATAATGGCTCCGTTTAGCAAACAAAATATAAAAAATCAAACTTTTACCCTTATGCTCATGCGCGAGTCAAATAGCCAATGAAAACCGATGTTTCTAACACAAGTAGGCAGTATGTTATTGAAAGATCGCCGGGGATATGGTGTCTTCGAGTCTATTCAGAAATAGCTTTCAAAATGTGTTTCCTACTCGAGCTTCAGACGAAAATGGCAAAAAGCTCCAGCGGTTAATTTGTTAAAGAAAACCATCCAGTGCAAGGACTTTGAAATTTTTAAAATACAAGAGTAAAAATGTTTTGCATTCTACTTTAAGCAGATCCTTCTTGAAATTAAAATTGACAAGAAAGAAAAAAAAAGCTAAGTAAAACCTACTCTGTGCTTTAATTTTCCTTTTGTCTAAACGCATGCAGTATACGACATTGATAGCGATCATGGAACGCAACCAACATGCTCTACCTTCATAGTCACGATTGCCGATGCAGACCATGACGATGGCATCGTAAGACGATACTTACTGCTAGTGCTGACAGTGAAACTTGTTTAGAAATAAAACTTTTCAGAACTGCTCAGATATTTTTAGCTAAATAGCAGCAACGTTTTCCAGAGCGACTTCATCGTTTTTTACAGAGTTGGCACTTTTATACAGTAACTGCACACGCTAAACCAAGACTGGACTCGACTTAAACTGGAAAAAAGCCTTCATAGCAGCAGTGTCCACTGGCAAAATCATATAAATATCTTCTGGTCAGATGTCCATGAAGGATTTACTAACAAGCGAAAATGATGTTTATGTAATCAGAGTAAACAAAGTCTATTTCGACCTGATATCATTAAGGTGAGATAGCCACGACAGGTTATAATTCATCATAAACTCCAACGGCGTGATACAGCTAGAATGTAGAAACGAAGGATTCTTGGTGAATGAAGAGATCATATTTTTCCTCAAATAAAAGTGTTGAATCAATATAAAATTTGTAATTTTTCGAATATTTTTTTTATTTTTTATTTTACCGTTTCTCCTGAACAGTAGGAAAAGCCTGTGTAACAGATGTTCTAATTTGTACATTTTGACTTCATTTATAGATAATATTAGGCATTGTGGTTAACCTTGTAATACCTTTATACATTAATTCTTTGTTATATCGCGATACGGGGTAACATGTTGTATTCACAACATGTTGTGTCGTCTATTATTGCAAGTACATTGATACGCTCCATTCTTATGGATTTCTTGTTACATTCTTCTTTAAAAGGCATTAGTGTTCAAAGTCTATGAATCTATTCATTTATGTCTTTTTTATCTATCAATATAGTTATTCATATAAATATGCACCGTTGAAAAGTATTTTAAATCATTGCTTGGATTACAGATTTTAGTATCTGCTGCGGCGAGAATAATCTATATTACATCAATTTAGGACGAACACAGATTGAATGGCAGTGATTGGCCGATTTTAAGAGCTCATTATTACAAAATAATTAGAGCCTCTACCTACAAACAACGTTGTGGCTCCATAGCTCAGTTGGTTAGAGCGCCAGTCTAGTAAACTGGAGGTCGAGGGTTCGAATCCCACTGGAGCCTGTGACTTATTTTTTCACAAACTCAGAGCTTTAATGAAATAGATCATTTTGGATCGCTGATTTCGGGCTTCGAGTGATCTGACATCTCTGGTTCTTACTGGCAGTTATGTATTAATATTGAAGGCACATCAGCACAAATGAAGCTATCAATCGAAGGCGAAGTCCATTTTAAAGTTTACCGTTTATGAAGTCTCTCTTTTATGTTTACGTACCGAGTATGGTCATTGAATCGTGCATTTTAGCTATATGATCTTAATGCGCAAAACAGAAACATACTATTGTAATTAATTTAAGTGATACGAGTACCTTGATTACATTATTGTAACTACAGATTGGTAGAAACATTTAAGTAACTCCAGCTAAGCTAAACAAACAATGTTGGTTTAGTTTCAAAAGCTAATGTAATCTAAAATAGCAAGATGAATATTTGAATTGACCAGTTAGACATGTAACTGTAATGTTGTGTAACTCATAACATCAATGACTAGTGTAGGTTGAATTAGGTTAATTATCCATCTATGGACGAGAATAAGAAATGAAAAAAAATTACAAAAAATAGAGGAGCGTATGTAAATGAATGTTTTAGCATACAAATACAAAAAATATTTACAAAAATTAGGAAGCCGCGCTCGAGTTTCGAACTCGCGAGAAAGAAAGAAAAAAAGAAAGAAAGGCAAATCGTGGTACTTATATTATATGATATATGACCACAGTGATGTGAAGATATGTATTTGTGTACTTTACTGTACATTTACGATGTAGTTTGAAATAGTCTTGAAATGGTTTGATTTTCTTGCGTTGTGTTTAAGTCTGAAAAATTGGCATAAAATAATTAATTGTTCTAGTGTCATTTTATTAATGATCTATTTATACTGTAACTCTTAACGGTTATTAATAATTTCAAGGTAAACTTTCCTCTTTGCTTATTTGAATTAAAACGGCCCCAATACACGGTACAGTGACCAAAATGGGTACACACACATCAAAGGTCCTAGAGTTTGAAAACAACTCTTGTTTTTTTAGCGTTATTGTTCAAACAGTACAAACGACAGACCACGGTGGCATGGTCTCACTTGCTAAATGACCTTGCATGGTGATTTTTTATAGCAAAATTATAGTACATATCAATGAGCGCCCTCACATTGGCAAGGGGCTTGGCCTGAACCCTCTCCCTCGATTTCATTTCTAAACATATGTTGGCTTACATGTGTACAACTTTATAAGCTGATCACGATATGTTATTCTCCACCCCGAAAACAATTCGGCAGGCGCGCCTGTATGTATTAGAGTCGAATGTACTCATTTGTAACCGTGCGGGCCATGGTACTATATACACGGTTCATCGCCCAAAATCGGTACACATACCTTAACATATCCTGAAGGTCCAGCAACCTTTTAAGCTTGTCTAACTCCTTCTAGCTTGTTCAGTTGTTCTAATATTATAAACGAAAGACCACGGTGATATTTGCTTACTCGTAAAATGACTTACAGAATCGTTTCCGTTTCTTTTTCTCTGGCTTAAAGACAGCAAATGCGATGAGAATTTTATGTATGTGTGAATGGAACCGCATTAAGAGTATAACTGAGTGCCATTCATCAAATATGCACCATTCTGATAGTGTCCTTTTCATGAATAGGTGATATTTCGAGTTTATATCCACTTATCCCACTTCCATTTCTCCGCACATCGTCACCATTATTCAAAGGTCAAGTAAAGTCTCGTTATTGGTCTATTTGATTGCATTACTTAAGTTCATACCTTCACGACAACACTAGTGTGGAATCGCTGATTTTAGCCATAAATTTATTCTCGAAAATCACAATTTTTATTGGTGGTTTGAACTGAAACATTGTTTATACATATTATCAGGATCAGGGTCAGCAAATAGTTTCGTATCTCTGAGTAAATGTACATGACAGCATAGTGAATATACTTGAACATTTTAACGATACCTAAGATAAGGAGATTAACAATGGAACGATAGTGAGTTAGTTCCGTGATCTTAAGCACGTATCAATTAATGGACATTATTCAGTATTGTCGCAATGTACTACGAACATTAGTCGTTTTTATATATGTATCGAGGAATGGTTTCCCGTTCTTTTAAAGAATAAGTAGCTTGTTTGCACTTTTAGGGAAAAAAATAGGCGGTATCATTGAAAGAAGATCCATAATATGTAGAACGTTAATTCGTTCGCAACACCACGGAATGCAGTAAAATTATAATACCGTTGCTGAAGACCTCTTACACCTAACAGTACGGTACTTCCTTTTGGAAGGAAAATCCCGCTCTCGAAACAATGTAAATTAGGTGGTAAAATAACGGTTGGAAAAGTCGTACGATTTGACAATTACATCATACTCATTTCATACTGCATTTTCTGCGATCTTTTCACAGTAGCAGTTCTAGCGCAGAATGTAAACATTTTATCCGTTGTGTTGGTCTAAACTGTGAATTCTTTACTTGCAGAAATGGAGTTCAATACTGGCGACGTTACAAAGTAGTACGTTGAAGACGTCACAATAGATCGGTAACGTCACAGTGATGCTCATTTGGACTGCCTTGCATTGTCTGCTTGTTTATACCTCATGTTAAATTGGATTTCAATCTGTGATCATCGATATAAGGTGGAATTCAATCGTAGTCCACGTGTTTCGATGTAGTAGGGTCTAGAATGTCATGGGTTCGAACCAGCCTTCTGGCAGTGGACTATTTTGAAGGAGTATGAACCGCATGGAGCATGAGGAGGGCCGTATGAATAAACCCTGATCCGCCCCATATTTGCAATAGTTCTTATTATTTGGTGCATGGACATGACAAATTACCGAAAATTCACTATTAAATTCTTTACACTCCTTCAGTAATTACAAAAATCAAATAGTTTCTTAATTATACTTGACTTTTAATTATGGATTCAGTCTAACACATTTTAAATTTTTTGCTACTGTGAGCAAAGGAGGCTATGCGAAAAATTGACAGCCTATCAGGGATAAAAAATTCCATGATACCTTGAGTTTTGAATGCAAATGTTTATATTTATTGTTTCATAACTATGTCTACATAGTTCAGCTGGACATAACGCCAGTTTAGTAAACTGGAGGTCGACAGCTCAAATCCCACAATAATCTTTCTTTTGAAGGTTCAATTTCTGTTATCATCTTGCAGTTATCTCCAGTAAACTGCCGTGCAGGATGTTTGAATATCAAGACCGACTGTGCGAGTCCCATTAGGTCCTACACGTATTTTATGATGTGTTTGAATCCCTTAAATCTCCCTTTCTGAAAACTTGAATACTTTAGTCCGAAGATCGAAGTTTCGAACCTTAAACGATCCTTTAATTAAGAGACTGGAAGGTTCCAATCCTGCTGGAATCATGCGATTTGCATTTTATACAGCCTTTGAGTGGTAGGTCTAGGTTTTATTTTGTCTGGAGAAAGCGCTTGTGTGATTAAGAAGGAAGAGACCATTATAAGCTAACATGCGTCTGCGTGCATGAATAGCGCAAACAATGAGGAAACTGGAATAATAACCGAAGAACATACGTTCTTTGCATAATATTGTTTTGTCGTTTTCCATCGGCAAAGCATCATAAAAGATACGACCGGTCTGCCTATTAAAGCACGGGTATTTAATTTAGAAAAGCTATATCGACCAGTCATGAAAAATAATAAAACCCGACACAATTAAATAACAAGCAACTTCTTCCAATCTTTCTTAATTGACTTATTAAGAACCATTTACTGTCAACAAGTTACATTAAAAGCGGGTCTTCTTTAAAGACAAAATGCCTTTTGGATTTGCGTATTGTCAGCCCTGATTTATATTGCCGCGTTTTGTGTATCGACCTTGTGTCATTTCAGGTTGATATGCTCATGGCCACGGGATATTTCAGGATACTTATATCAACATACTATGATATTTCAGGACACTTATATCAACATACTATGATATTTCAGGACACTTATATCAACATACTATGATATTTCAGGACACTTATATCAACATACTATGGACTATAGGAGCTAAAATGCAATACGAAGTTTAAAGTGAATTTCGGTTTTATGTTTTTTGTTTGCATTTGTAAATGCAAAAGTGATGTTAGAATGGTAAAAACAGAGTGATCATATTTCCTGGAGAAAATGATGATATGACGGAAATTTTCTGATGAAATATACTTTGTTTTTTGTTTTATTCTTATTATAAGATATGTATTTAGACTTATCAGTCTGGCAAAATACGAGCAGTCATTCAGTTTTGATATGTCGAATTTACGTCCCATATGTAACATTTAATCTCTTTGATTATTTATCGGATGCCAATTCGTTAAGTTCCCAATAGTGTAGATACAGCATGCCAACCATCTCCCAAGCTTCAATGACAAAACACTGTCAAATTATGATGGAAAAATACGAAAATGCAATTGAATGGCATTAATTTTCACCATGGCCACAACACTGTCAAATTATGATGGAAATATACGAAAATGCAATAAAGTGGTAGTCTCAAATCACCAGACTGGTAGAAAACGAACTTCATATAGAAATCTCCTCGAAACCAATCGACAAACAACAGTATCTCCTCCCAACCAGCTGTCATTCAAAACACTGCATTACTAACATCCCACAAGCTTTCTACAGTCACTGTAATGTTAGTGTATATGGGACCTCACATTAATTATGTTAGCTATTTACACAAAATTATATCGCTGCCTGAAGATTTTTTTAAAATATGTATCAAACATTGAAACCTTAGCACATAGTCTTTCGCATTAATTCACTAGAACGTTGATTGAATTATATCTACGACCACAGACTGAAATCCAATCAACAATGAGGTACAAATATCCAGACTATGTAAGGCGGTTTCGTTTCCTATCGCTGTGACATTATCTCTAAAGTGTGATATTCCAATTTATGAAAGAAGAAAAGTGTTAAAAAATGCTCATCGATACGTAAATAATACATAGAAAAATCTCACTTCGTAGCGATTTAATAATGCTGTATAATTCGCTCATGTATAAGATCGTGGATAAACTCGCTATCGCTCATTAATTCCTTTATTATTTAGGCATCTTAATTGGTCCAAGATATTCACTTTGCTGACTTCACTATGCTGGCTTGTGTAACCACTAGAAAATATATAAATAATTCCTGACCCAGACCATGAAATGATTAGGTGACACAATTTAAATTCAGACAACTATTTCAAAATTTAGATTTTCTACAATAATGGTATGATTAAAAAACCTGCACTTCCATATAGAGGAGATATTTGCGTATTGCACTGTCTGTGTGATCTATTTAAACTATTTCAAAACATCCATTAAATGTCCAAGAAAATACGCGAACATTCAGTTCATATTGGTCGTGAGTTGAAACAATAGTGTTATTGGAGGCATGTGGTGAATAACCTCAACTTTACAGCTACTTATCTAACGGATCTAGTTATAAAATTAGTGTTTTGGACTTCAACATTTTTTGGAAAGTAAACATTAATTGTTTGTTTTAGTAGCAGTTGATGAAATACTTTTACCTATCTGTGGCTACAATAATGTCATGTAGGTACTCTGATGAGCTACAATTATTACGATATCTACTTTCTGTTCTACCATTTTCAAGTCATATGTCTAAAACACACGGTTTAATGAACATAAACTAGTATGGACCTAAACTTTAAACACAGACTACGGACAGATATCAAACATCGACCTCAAGGAGTCCAATATTGATTGAACTTTGCTTTCGTTGCCACGATGTATCCGTTGTTGTGGTGAGGTGCCGTTAAAAGTTAATACGTGCATATCGATGATGAAATATGACTCAAACAGGTCGGAACATTCGACTGCTGAAATCAGAGATCCAGAGGGAACGATTACTTACAAGATAAGAGACGGAAAAAGATGAGAAGGCTCCAGTGGGATTCGAACCCTCGACCTCCAGTTTACTAGACTGGCGCTCTAACCAACTGAGCTATGGAGCCGATACAATACCTAACATGGAGAGGTTCAAATTATTTCAGGATAAATCATCTCTTCACTCTGGCCAGTCACTAACTTTCAAGCTGTGCCCATTTTAATTTCATAAATCGATCTATAACATATTGTTCCTAACCAGCAGGCAGTAATACATGTATTTCTAACAATAATCTAAAGTACTCCCCAGTAGTACTAATGTCTGTCAATAACTGTGTTGATATATAATGAATAAACGAATCTATTTAAAGACTTCGAAAACTAATATTTTTAAGTTTTCTTTTTTTAAAATTGGGCTGTAGAGATACATTGATAAGTATGGGCAGCATCTACATGTTTGTGTTACTACTACACATTACACCCTATGGTGAAGACAAGTTAATGTCATCAATTATCGCGACTTACCAATACATGAATGGATCAAGGTATTTCAATGTTATTAGGTCTTGTGTAATATGTACATATTAAGTACACGTGTACAAATTAGAACATCTACTAGACAGTCTGTTTCCACAGATCAAGAGAAACAGCAAAGAACGTATCTGGAAGTTAAATTAAATTTGGCATTACTAATATTGTTTGTATTGCCTCCTCCTCCCCCCCCCCACAGATTAAAAAAATGAAAAACGCAAATGAGATTAAAGATGCACAGAACTTAGTTCATTCATTAATTGAATTTTCAACCTGATTATGACCGGGGGTGAGGGTGGGGGGCCAACACCATTATTGTTTGTGCGTTTAATTCCAAACGAAAGTATTTTGTCTAAAAGACGACTTTGCTCGCCATCATTTCCAGTTCCTGGAAAAGTCCATTGTCAGCGAGGTGATGGATGCACCACTACACGTTGATGTACTTGAAAGACAAAACTACCCCGTCTGCTTCCGATATTTACAATGTCGAATCAGGCAAAGAAATAGAATGACAACTACAAATTTACCTTTCACGTGGTTTTGATAAGCGGTGTAAATTATATGTCCACGTGTGCAAAGGGATATAACTCTAAAATCTCAATCTGAAGGTGAGTTACGGAATTATCCGAATAGGATAAACCACGTCACTCTGTTGACTGAGAAAATAGACTCGCCCATAGCGTACGCGATATGGCGACTTGTAAGTATGGAAAGTCGTCAAGCATGTAATGCGTAGACGATCCCAGTGTTAGAGCAACTCTAGTCAAAGTCAGGTTAGAAATTATAAATCAGTGAATGAATTGACTAAGTTATGTGCACTTTTTATCAAAATAAAGGTTTTCGTTATTGAAATCGATATCAGGGTACAAACAAGTGGGAATTATGCAAAAACTTTACCACACATCTGTTGATGTAAAGTTATGATCACTTCGACGATGATTTGTTTTCTTGATTACAGCTGGATCATTTCCGCAGCGTTTTGTATCAGAATTAACATAACTTAGCTAACTCATCTTAGTAACATTAGGTCAAAAATAAACTTAGTTACTTTGATAACAGACCGAATATATTCACAGAACTTGCTTTGAGAGATTTGTTCTGTGCACTTTCACATTCAAGAAGACCAAAAGTCATTTTATTGTTATATTTAGATATTTCAAATTAATTAAGTCCTCATACTAACAAGTTTTTAAATAAAAAAATTAGAATATATGTCTTGTTTCTTAGTAAAAAAAAATGTTTAATTCTTAAAACTAATTAGTGTGAGCTGTTGATTCGAAATTATACGTGTGATGGTTCCAATTAGGGACATATCTGGTCAGTCGGAATCTTGAGAAAGGTCACATTTAATCTACATTAAAGGCTAAAGTCTAAACCATGTGTCTTAAAGTAAGGTAAACTGCAGGTCGTGTGCTCGATTCCCACTGGAGACTTTTTTAATCGCAAATCACAGAGCACGGTTTTGTACTAATACATTGTTCCAGAAAGTAGAGCAGTCCAATCGCCCATGATAGGAAACTCAAGGTTCTAAGTTCCTCTAATGATTATACTCCATTTGTGGAAACACAAACACAAACACACACACACACACACACACACACACTATCTGCTTGCTATATGTAAAGGAAAGTAACTCGTGGTCTAAAAGGATTTATTTTCTAAAGACAAATTTGTTATGAATACTAAAGTTATCCTTAAGTCGCATCGTGCATGGAAAATTATTCAATGTGGTGTTCATTGAGGTTGCCGTTGTGTCAGGATAGCGATATGACTATAATACGTAATGGAACATATTGAACGCAATGCAAGTAAAATAGGTAATGGGAATCAACGTAATTTCATATTAAAACCGTTTCGTTACCATTTCATTTACATATGATTTCTGGTGATAAATTTTCATGAAAACATAAAAATGACTACTTATATTAAATAACAGTGCAAATTTCCTCAAAGGCCGACCTGCTACGCAAGGGAAATCATTATACGTAGTGGAGATTTAAAATTTCAAGGAATTGCCTGGTTATTAGGTTTTATGTAATATGTACATATTAAGTACACGTGTACTAATTAGAACATCTACTAGACAGTCTGTTTCCACAGCTGACGAGAAACAGCAAAGAACGTATCTGGAAGTTAAAATAAATTTGACATTACTAATATCTGAATATACCTCTACGCTTGGATGTAACCCCCTTGTATATATATATATATATATATATATATATATATATATATATATATATATATATACAATTTCATTGTCACATTATTGGAAGGTGACAGAACGGTTACATTAAGAAGTGGTTGATAAAAAGCGTCAGAAAAAGTACTCTTCAATGGAATGCGTGGTAAGTTGAATGTTTAAGTATCTATTATAAGGGAATATTACATTATCCTCAAGTGTTATATTACCAGGGGCAGAACATGGATTAAGTGTTGAATAAAGATAATGGTTACCTATAACACACACAGGTTGCTGCTTATCTAATGATCTTTTAACAGCATAGTTGATAAAGTTTAGGCACAGACGGCTCCATAGCTCAGCTGGTTAGAGCGCCAGTCTCGTAAACTGGAGGCCGAGAGTTCGATTCCCTCTGGAGCCAATACTTTTATTACTTTCTGTGATTAAATCTGGCTCATTTACATGAATATGTAATGGTTAGAAATGCCTTGGGTGCAGGATGATGGTTCGATCTAAAACTAATCATTTGATTGAATTTTTTTATATAAAGACATAAAGGTTTATAAGAGGATTTATTTTTCGATTTGTATAACTTTGTAGAAACTGTCAGTTACCGAAGCAAACACGAGACACAAACTTCATTACAAGCTTTGTGATTCGGGCGCTAACATTTTCAGAAAAGACCTCATTAACTCTTTTAATTGCTATCGCATAAAATCCTTTTTTGAGGTCTCAGAAATGGTATGGTACCATCTTCGCTAGGCTGGAGACTTTGCTCCATCAGCTTCGTTCTACATCAACCATCGATATATTTAGCACGCTGAAAGTATTTCGAACAAGCACTTCTTGGAGTCCCCTTAAGCTAAATTAACTATTCGACACCACATTGCCTGAGCTGTTGTTGTATTGAATGGGGGGGGGGGGGGCTATTTGGACGATATCATCGTGCATTGATACCTATTTAAAAGTTCTTTGACCTGTTTATCATCGAGAAATTTACGTCCGATTTGTGCTGTTTTTGAACGGCAGCTGTTATGCTTATTTACATTCTCACAATCGGGTCGGTTCCGTTCAGATGCACAGCCAGACAGCGGAGCAGTATATACCATTTCAGTTACCTTAATGTGCAAAGGGATGATGTGGAACAAAGTAGATCGATGATTCTTGGACATGATATGGCATGTTTCCTTTTAGTAACTTCATTACTTTATTGGATCGTATATATATATATGATTATAATCTATTTTTGGACACACACACACACACACACACACACTGTCTGCTTGCTATAAGTGAAGGAAAGTAACTCGTGGTCTGAAAGGACTTATTTTCTACACACAAATATGACAAACGTGTTATGAACACTAAAGTTATCCTTAAACCGCATCGTACAGTTAGCTATTCAGTGTGGTGTTCACTGAGGGTGCCGTTGCGTCAGAATAGCGGTATGACTAAAATATGTTATGGAAACAAATGAACGCAATGTAAGTAAAATACGTAATGGAAATCAAAGAAATTTCATATTAAAACCGTTTCGTCACCATTTGAGCTATATATGACTTATGGTGATTCATTTTCATGAAAACATAAAAATGACTACCTTTTTAAATAATAGTGCAAATTTCCCTTAAGACCGACCTGCTACGCAAGGTAAATCATTATACGTAGTGGAGATTTCAGATTTCAAGGTATTGCCATGTTATTAGGTCTTATATAATATATACATATTAAGTACACGTGTAGTAATTAGTACATATACTAGACAGTCTGTTTCCACAGCTGACGAGAAACAGCAAAGAACGTATCTGGAAGTTAAAATAAATTTGGCATTACTAATATCTGATTATACCTCTACGTTTGTATGTAAACCCACACACACACACACACAATTTCATTGTCCCATTATTGGGAGCTGAACAAACGGTTACATTAAGAAGTGGTTGTTAAAAGCCGTCATAAAAGGTACTCGTCAATGGAATAAGTGATAAGTTGAATGTTTACGTATCTATTAAAAGGTAATATTACATTATCCTCAAGTGTTATATTGCCAGGGGCAGAACGTAGATTAAGGGTTGAATAAAGATAATGGTTACCTATAACACACATAGGTTGCTGTTTAGCTAATGATGTTATTTTAATAGCATAGTTGATCAACTTTAAGTACAGTCGGCTCCATAGCTCAGATGGTTAGAGCGCCGGTCTCGTAAACTGGAGGCCGAGAGTTCGATTCCCTCTGGAGCCAATACTTTTATTACTTTCTGTGACTAAATATTGCTCATTTACATGAATCTTTCGGAGTTAGAAATGTCTTGGGTGCAAAGTTCGTTACAAGCTTTGTGATTCGGGAGCTAACAGTTTCAGAAAAGACCCCATTATCTCTTTTAATTGCTTTCCCATAAAAGCCTTTACTGAGGTCTCATATATGGCATGGCACCATCTTTTCTAGGCTGGAGACTATGCTCCATTAGCTTCGTTTTACATCAACCATCGCTATATTTAGCAAGCTGAAAGCGTTTTGAACTAGCACCTCTTGGAGTCCCCTTAAGCTAAATTAACTATTTGACACCACATTACCTGAGCGGTTGTTGTATTGCATGGGGGGGGGGGGGGCGCTATTTGGATGATATCATCGTGCATTAATTCCTATCTAAAAGTTCTTTGACGTGTTTACATTCGAGAAATTTACATTCAATATGTGCTATTGTGAACGGCATCTGTTATGCTTATTTTCACTCTCCGAAATGAAATGTAATAAGGGATAGGATTGGATCGGTTCCCTTCAGATGCACAGTCCGACAGCGGAGCAGTATGTACGATTTCAGTTAACTTAATGTGCAAAGGGATGATGTGGCAGGACGTAGATCGACGATTCTTGGACACGATATGGCATGTTTCCTTTAAGCATCTTCATTGGATCGTATATAATATATATAAAATATGAAAATAAAATGGCATTTAAAGTGTTGGTATAAAGAAATTTCATATATCAGTACTACTGGTATATCAAATTGTGATCCGCCCATGGCGTAATAATATGCATATGTAAACAATATCACGAGCGTCGGCAGTTGATTCTAGATCAATGATCGATTTCTAAACATGAATCTTTAGTGACGTATGAAAATAACGATAACAAGGATTAATAATTCCCGTTTTCTAAATGAATTAATATGGTACACAGTATTCACAATCCTTTCTGTTTTCTGTTTCCCTTCCGTCTCTTGCTTACAGGGCGACCTATGCAGAAAACCTTGAAATGGAAATTACAACAAGTAACCTACAATAATATGGGTTCGTCGTAACGATATCTGTGCACTAACCTTGTGATCTATTTACAGTGTGTGTCAATGATACAAAGTTGCAAACCATGTCGACATTATGCGGTAAATGTTTCGGATACGTGGTACATACATTGTGATGTTTTTAACGCTGTGTTGTTGCCGTTGTTTCTTAAACATGCTACAATGTTCTAAAAATCCATTATATTTAAATAATATGAAAATGTCCAAAGGTCTCTCTCTGTCTCTCTCTCTCTCTCTCTAGTCGCTCAGCATTACGAGGTTAGTGTTACAACTGGTCGGCCTGGTGTCAGGATAATGTGGTGTCTGGGTGGGAAATCATGCAACATGTCTGTGGTATGATGCCCCAGTGATAGACATCACTATAAACTGCCACACTGTAGGTATCGTAGCGATATTACTGACTTTTTTTAAAACTACGTTAAAAATCCTAAGCACAATCTCTCTGTCTCTCTGTCTCTCTCTCTCTCTCTCTCTCTCTCTCTCTCTGTACCCTTGTAGCAAAATACGGGTAAAATCTATGAAAAGACGAGCGTAGAGGATTTTCGTTTGTGTCATCCCACGGTGTCTCTGAACTTATGAATGATGGTAAAGGTTAAGTCAACCCGACCAAAAGATAAGAGTGAGAGAAAAAGTTTTAAAGTCAAACCGACCAGAGAGAGAGAGAGAGAGAGAGAGAGAGAGAGAGAGAGAGTTTATTTTCGGTGGTACTGTTACTAAAGCAGAATAATGACTTACATCAATTTTAAATATATAAATATATTAAAATGTTTTAATTACCTATTCTTGGTTCGTCATTTCGCTTCGTTTCTATTCCACATTCAATTCCATAAGCCGGAACGTAAATGGCTAACCTGTCATGTGAATGGCGTAGCTAATCATGTATTTGTAGTGCCCTTCATTTATCATTAACATCATCCTCCATGTTTAAATCATAAGTGTGCATTATATTCATTTATTCAATGTGATTGAAAATAGAAACTGAAAACGAAAACAATCAAGTTATCAAGATGATTGTGAATAGTCACAAAAAGGCACATAACAACATTTTAAAGCGTGCACACTCGGTTATGCGAGGAGTTCATTTGACTCGGTCAATACACAGCTGCCTGTAGTAAATCTTAACTCCGTTCAAAGGGCAAGTATATGTACTTGTATGAGATATAAATAAAATTTATTTGTATATTTATATATAGAACTTATGTATAGTATGCATGCTGTATCAATCATATACCAATCGTTGCATATATATATATATATATATATATATATATATATATATATATATATATATATATATATATATATATATATATAGTTGTTGTTTTGTTTGCAACCGAACTAAAATACATTAACAGTGCATTTTGTATGTGACCAATTAAACATCTTGTTGTAAATCTGGGGATTACTAACCGCTAACATCAGTGAATACAATTCGACAATGGCATGAAGACATGCGGGTGTACTTCCTTGTACGTTTACAATGTGTTTCGAAATAGCTTGGAACTGTTTGGGACGTCTTCATGCCTTCACCTGATATAAACATACTGGTTATTAAAGTTTCATTTTATTAGGTACTTATTACCAAAGATCATAATTTAATATTGGTACTCAAACCATTCTACCGACCTAGTATCTATCCGTTCATATCAGTAAGAGACAAAAACAATGTATCGTTTATGTTGTATGTTGGGCTCATTTGAAATCACGTTACCCTGATGGAGGGCGTCATAGCCTACATGGCTACACACACCTTCAAGGTTCTAGGACACACGGTACTAACTGAATGAAAAAATGGGAATCAGCCTGGAAATGGATGAACTTAAAATAGAGTATATATGGATTGGGATGACCAAGATTCGTCAAAAATGCAAGTTATGTTGATGGAAAAATAATCTTTTGAAAGCTTGTTTAAGTTGTAACTGAAAAAAAGACGCCGTTTTATTGACGGAATTTCAGTCCTTTAATAGTCTTGAGCTTGGAACATCATAGCTCAAATTAGCAGCTGAGTCTTTAGTGCATAAATGAAAGCAAATGTTTCCAACACATGCATGTCCAGAAAATGCAATGGCTCATATCATTTTCTCTTCACAGAAGCTGTCATCTAGGTTTTATCTATATTACCTAAGTCATTGAAATTTTAACGTCATGGTGTTTTCAAAAGTTTATTATGGGAACTGAATTTTTACCTTGATTCCTTTAAAGTTTGAATAACTCTTTATTTTGTAAGTCCTTCCTTATTACAGATATTGTAAAATTATTTAAACGAAATATCACGGTGATATTGGCTCACGTTCTAAGTTACATGATTTAATCTTTTAAATTAGTTTGTTCTAGCAGAATGATAGTATATATTGCGGAGTATTTACTTTATGAGGTTATGTGTGTGCAGATACATGTGTTCAAAGAGTTTTGTTAGATGCCATTCCTAAGGATTCGTTATGTTGAAAGCGATATTACAAAAATATATGCTGGTTCGAGTAAATCTCCACCAATTCCATTCCAACTTCCCAGTACTCCACGTCCATTATTATCACACATTGCGTTGCCGAAATAGCTTGATTTGGATGAATGGCTTAATTTCACACAGACATTATAAGACAAGTATTCCCAAAATATGGGAACGTGTCTTCAGTCATACCAATATTCTTTAAACTACAATTTGGAAGTGGTAGTCTGAAGTGAATCATTGTACTTAGATCTGCTCAAGGTTAAGACCGGCCCTTATTTATATACTTTTTAGTGGGTATGCATATCAGCACAACAAATATACATAAACGAGCAAGTCAATTGTAAAACATCATTTAGTATATTCGCTAGGTAGTTTGGAATAACTATCTTCACTTTCTAAGTCTTGAGAAACATTTTTTCACTCTTGTGCCCTTTAATGCAAGGGACATTAAACATTTTGGCACATTGCATTCACTTGGAGGTAATATATAGGGTGAACCAAACGTAAACGTTAAATTACACTGTAAAATGACGTCACGATGATATGAAACCTAAAATCCCGTAGGTACCACGGCATGTTCAAAGTTTGCTACCGGTATAGAAGGACATACACCTTGATGTGTTCCATATTTGAGATGGTCACTAACAGAATGTTTACAGAAAAGGCATGGAACCAAAAATTCAGTTTTGCATTCTTTAATGTCAAGAAGTTATTACAAAAGTCCTGTAATTTTTTCAGTAAATTTGCTTTCTGTGCATGATAAGTATGTGTGATTTGGGTTAATAAATAAAACATTTTCAAGTGTAACGTTCAGAGGTCACGTGGATCACAATTCAAGGAAGAAAATAATTGTTTCTGCACATAAAATCATAGTTCAGTTGTATAATTCGATCAAACGTCAAGGTGATTGACACCAATTGGTCAGCTGCCACCCATTGGTCAATAATCCAAACAGTCACCCATGCCATATTAATGTCTGAATTGATGACTACTAAAAGCGGGATGGGAGTGTAATGTGCCGTTCATGGTCTTCTTGTTTCATTTTCATTTTTAATGTTCTCCTATCCACACGAGTGTATTGGTAAAAGATAGTTTGTGTTGCAGTTGACCGTCTGTGCTAAAGTAGTTTGTGTATTTACAGATGGAATTTGAAATTATCAGTGGATTAGCATATCGACAGATGTAATTTGAAATTATCAGTGGATTAGCATATTGACAGATTGGTTTTGAAATTATCAGTGGATTAGCATATTGACAAATGGATTTTGAAATTATCAGTGGATTAGCATATTGACAGATGGATTTTGAAATTATCAGTGGATTAGCATATTGACAGATGGATTTTGAAATTATCAGTGGATTAGCATATTGACAGATACTTTTTATGATATTATCAGTGGATTAGCATAGTTATATATAAGATAGTTCCATTAGGTTTGCAGATTTCCATTTCTCGTCAGGCCGGTCACTGTCATATGAAACATTATTTTTAATTAGGTTAATAATATAATAATAACTAATAAAATATTTATCATCATTTTGAGATAAAGACAAATAAATTTTTTTTTATATACTAACTTCTGACATTTCCGCTGCTCATAATGATTTCCCTTGCGTAGCAGGTCGGTATTTGAGGAAGTTTGTACTATTATTTAAAATAAGTAGTCATTTTTATGTTTTCATGCCAAGTTATCACCGTAAATCATATTTATTTCAAACAGTGACGAAAATGTTTTAATATGCAATTTTGTTAATTTCCATTGCGTATTTTACTTACATTGCGTTCCATTTTTTCCATTACTTATTTTAGTCAGTCAGCTCAAGGATTACCACATTGAACAAGTGGAAATGAATGTTGAGCAAGATCGTCTTTTACACAAAAACTTCCTTTTGGAATGAAACGCACATATGATAACAGTGTTAGCCTCCCACCCACCCCCGGCCATAATCAGGCTCAAAATACAAATCAATGAATGAGCTAAGTTGTGTGCATCTTTTATCTCATTTATGTTTTTCCTTTTATAAATCTGTGTTGGGGGATACAAACAAACGTAGAAGTATATTCAGACATTAGTAATGCCAAATTTACTTCACTCTTATCATATGCATGTATGTTGTGGGTTGTATTGTAGGGGTGGGGGTGTGGGCTTGGGAGGGGTCTTTGCTTTTTGTTGTTGATCTTGATTTGAGATTTTTGAAAATACCATTCGACCTTCGACTCTGTGTTACACCAAACTCAACCTCCTCTACATCACCATTATCGATTGAATATCAGTTACTTCATTCACTCTTCCTACTTCAACCTCGACCTCATCTTCCTCCCCTTTTCTAATTATCCTTGCCTCGCTCTTATATTCACTCTCATTATCAACATTGTCGGTATACTTTTTACATGGACACTGAAATTGGTCCGTACGACAGCAGTGACAAAATGAACAAGTACAATGTCGCGAACATTTGTCCCATATTTCAAGGGTTTGTTTATCGTCAATCACAGAGTCAAGAACAAGGCTGAGTGTTAATGGATCTAAATAGTTTCGACAAAGAGTTTCCGAATATGCATAAAGAAACTACTCCGTCATTTCCGATTGCACGGAGATATAATGCATGAAAACGGATTGATATCCAATGCAATTCTCTATCGATTTACTAGTTTGGCTTAAAAATGTTATTACCAAGATTATCACACGTATGCATAAAGGGCAAAAGGACAGGAAACACATCAAAAAGGAGAAACACAGGAAAGAGTTCTTGAAGAAGGTGACAAGTATGCGTATAATAAAATGAATTGGATGGAAGAAGGATACTGGAGAATGAATACTGTTTGGTGTGGTGCGTTACGATCAATTTTATGTGTGGTTCTAATGGAACAAAATTTAAACTTATATTTGTGAATCTTCTTGTGTTAATAAATAATGAATTTTCATTTCCTTTTGTAGCAAAATATTTGTTTCTGACGTGTAAAGTTCATTGCCAAATAAAAGTACATTAGAAGTCTTTGCATAGAAAAGAGCCAGCTTTTACGGGAAATAGTTAATAATTTAATGATTGTTGATAAATCAATCAAGAAATATTATGTTTTTTACCTTATTATTTAATCTTGTTTGATGTTATCCCTTCATAAAATTGATACAAACTTTATTTGTTTTAATTGAATGCCCTTGCCTAAATCGCCAGATGTGGCCACATATAACTATGTTCTCTCATACTTTCATTTATTTCTGTAGTCATCTAAGCGCTTTCCTTATTTCACGCACACTCAAACAAACGAAATTCATTCCTGTCTCTCTCAAATCACATTCAAAACATTAATACATTTTGGTTTAAAGAAAAAATGGGTTTCTTTTGTATTAAAATTAAAGGCTAGTCTCCGTGATAAAGTGACTGTGCATCTAGTTGTAATAAAATAAAACGTAGTTTCCTGTTTCCTGACATAATCTCAATAAAACAAAAACAATTCTCAAAATCGAGAACTAAATTTGATTCCAAGGGTTGAAGGGTTTAACTGAATGGAAGTGTTTGGTAGATATAATAAACTTTTCAAATAAATTCAGAGTAATTTTAAAAAATACAGAATATGAGACGAGGGGCAACTCTTAAATTGCTACAAACGCACATTTTTCTTCAAATGAAAGAAGCAACACAAAAGGCGTCTATTATTCAGAAATCAATATTGATAGACTAGTTGAATTTCCTCGCCATTTTGTGTCTCAGTGAATACTTTATAAGAGGCATAATGCAAACTTTCAGCCTTACCCATATGCTCAAATTAGTAATCTACCTGCATGCACTTGGCTGCCTTGATGATCTAAATTTCAGGATGTACACTGTGTTCGGGAATTGAAAGACTGGTTGATGGTGTATGAGTTGACGAAGATAATTGTTTTCAAATGAAGTTTTCAAAACGAATCATTTTGAGCTAATTAGTAGTGATTTTGCATTGGTACACGTATTTTACCAAAATAAGAGGTTGACAGCATACGTTGGGACAGTCTAGTATTATGATCCTTATAACAGCATTTTTGTCCGGGAACATTAATGCGGATTTTGTGTAATAAACTATCCATCACGGATTAACTCACAAGCGATTTTCCTGCAGTCACTGTAATGTTAGTGTCAATGGGACCTCACGTTACTTACGTCAATGGGACACCACGTTACTTACGTCAATGGGACCTCACGTTACTTACGTCAATGGGACATCACTTTACTTACGTCAATGGGACATCACTTTTCTTACGTCAATGGGACATCACGTTACTTAAGTCAGCTATTTACACATGTGCTCTCACGGACCCCACAGTTCACACTTTCAAATAATATCGCTGCCTGACTTTTTTTTAAATCAGACATTGAAACCTTAGCACATAGTCTTTCGCATTAATTCACTAAAACGTTGAATGGATTATATCTATGATCACAGAATGAAATCCAATCACCAATGATGTACAAATATCCAGACTATGTAAGGCGGTTTAGATGCGTGGCGCTGTAACATTATCTGTATAGTGTGATATTTCAATTCAAGAAAGAACAAAAGTGTTTTAAAATGTTCATCGATACGTAAATAATACAATGAAAAATCTCACTTCATCGCGACTTACTTAATAATGCTGTATAATTCGCTCATGTCTAAGATCGTGGAATGAACTCGCTATCGCTCATTAACTCCTTTATTATCTTAGGCATCTTCACTGGTCCAACATATTCACTTTGCTGACTTCACTATGCTGGCTTTTATGTCCACTAGAAAATATATAAATAATTCCTGACCCTGACCCTGAAATGATTAAGCGACAAACTTTCAATTCAGAGAACTAATTCAAAATTTAGATTTTCAACAATAAAGCTAAGAATAAAACATGCGCTTCCATATACAGGAAATATTTGTGTATTTCACTGTCTGTGTGAACTATTTAAATTATTATAAAACATCCATTAAATGTCCGAGAAATTACGCGACCATTCATCTCATATTGGTCGTGTATTGAAACAATAGTGTCATTGGAGCCTTGTGGCGAGTAACCTCATCTTTACACCTACTTATCTTACGGATCTATTTCAAACATATTGGTTTGGACTTCGACATCTTTTGGAAAGTAAACATTAATTGTTTGTTTTAGTAGCAGTTGATAAAATATTTATACCTATTTGTGATTACAATAATGTAATGTAGGTATTCCGATAAGCTACAATTCATTACGATATATACTTTCTATTCTACCATTTTGAAGCCATTTGGCTGAAAGACACGAGGTTTAATAACAAAAATTAGTAAGTTCGTAAACTTTAAATAGTGACTACGGACAGATATCAAACATCTACCTCAAAGAATCCAATGATGATATAACTTTGCTTTCGTTTGCCATGATGTATCCTCTATTGTGCGTTAAAAGTTAATACGTGCATATCAGTGATGAAATATGACCCAAACAGGTCGGAACACTGGATTGCTGAAATCAGAGATCCGAAGGGAACGATTACTAACAAGCTAAGAGACGGAAAAAGTATAAAAAAAAATTAGAAAGACTCCAGTGGGATTCGAACCCTCGACCTCCAGTTTACTAGACTGGCGCTCTAACCAACTGAGCTATGGAGCCGATACCTTAGCGCACTTGGAGAGCTTCAAATTATTCCATAATAATATCCTATTGCATCATCGCTTCACTTTGGCCAATCACTAACTTTCATGTTGTGCCCATTTTAATTTCATAAATCAATCTATAACATATTGCTCCTAACCAGCAGACAGTAATATATGTATTTCTAACAATAATCTAAAGTACTCCTCAATAGTACTAATGTCTGTCAATAACTGTGTTGATATATAATGAATAAACGAATATAATTAAAGACTTCGATAACTACAGTTTGCAAAGTTGTTTTTTATTTACTTTTCTAATTGGGCTCTAGCGATACATTGATAAGTATGGACAGCATCTACACATTACACCATATGATGAGTACAACGTAATGTCATCACATTATCGCAACTTACAAAATACGTGAATGGTATTGCCAGGTTATTAGGTCTTATGCAATATATACATATTAAGTACACCTGTACAAATTAGTACATCTGCTAGACAGTCTGTTTTCACAGCTCAAGAGAAACAGCAAGCAAAGTATCTGAAAGCTAAAAACAATTAGCATTACTAATATCTGAATATACCTCTACGTTTATATCGCCGCCCCCACCCCCCCGATTTAAAAATCAAAAAACGCAAATCAGACGAAAGATGCACAGAACTTTGTTCATTCATTGGTTTGTATTTTATACCTGATTATGACCATCATTATCATTTGTGTGTTTCATTCCAAACGGAAGTATTTGTGTAAAAGACGACATTGATCGTCATCATTTCCAGTTGCTGGAAAAGTCCATAATCAGCGAGGTGGTGGATGCACCACTACACGTTGATGTACTTATAAGACAAAACTACTTCGTCTGCATCCGATATTTACAATGTCGAATCAGGCAAAGAAAAAGAATTACAACTACAAGTTTACCTTTCACGTGGATTTAAGAAGTGGTGTGAATTTAATGTACACGTGTGCAAAGGGATATAACTCTAAACTCTTAATCTGAAGGTAAATTGCGGAATTATCCGAATAGGATGAAATACGTCATTCTGTTGACTGAGAAAATAGACTGGCCCATAGCGTACGCAATATGGCGACTTGTTAGTATGGAAAGTCATCAAGCATGAAATACGTAGACGATGCCAGTGTTAGAGCAAGTCTGGTCAAAGTCAGGTTAGAAATTATAAATCAGTGAATGAATTGACTAAGATATATGCACTTTTTATCAAATTAAACGTTTTCGTTATTGAAATCGATAGTAGGGTACGAGCAAACGGGGATTTACGCAAAAACTTTACGACAAATTTGTTGATGTAAAGTTATGATCATTTCGATGATTTTGTTTCTTGATCACAGCCACATCACTTCCGTAGCGTTTTGATTCAGAATTAGCATAGCTCATCTTACTAACATTAGGTCAACAATAAACTTATTTACTTTGATAACAGACCAAATATACTCAAAGATCTTGCTCTGAGAGACTTTTTTCTGTTCTCTTTCACATTCAAGGATTCCAATAGTCTAACTTGTAACATTTTATTGTTATATTTTGGTATTTCAAATTAACAGTCTTCAAATGAGCAAGTTCGAAAAAAAAAGACGTATGTGTTGTTACTTAGAGAAAAAATGTTTAATTCTTTAAACTAATTACTGTGAGCTATTGATTCGAAATTCTACGTGTGATGGTTCCAGTTAGGGACTTATCTGGTCTTTCGGAATCTTGAGAAAGGTCACCTTTGATCTAAATTAATGGCTTAAATCTCTCAACCATGTGTCTTAAAGTAAGGTAAACTGCAGTTCGTGGGTTCGACTCCCACTGGGGCCTCTTTTTAAAAAGTGCAAATCACAGAACACCTTCTTTTTACTAACATAGAGCAGTAGAATCCCCTATGAGAGGAAGCTCAAGGTTCCAAGTTCCTCTAATGATTATAATCTATTTTTGGACACACACACACAAACACACACACACACACACACTGTCTGCTTGCTATAAGTGAAGGAAAGTAACTCGTGGTCTAAAAGGACTTATTTTCTACACACAAATATGACAAACGTGTTATGAACACTAAAGTTATCCTTAAACCGCATCGTACAGTTAGCTATTCAATGTGGTGTTCACTGAGGGTGCCGTTGCGTCAGAATAGCGGTATGACTAAAATATGTAATGGAAACAAATGAACGCAATGTAAGTAAAATACGTAATGGAAATCAAAGAAATTTCATATTAAAACCGTTTCGTCACCATTTGAGCTATATATGACTTATGGTGATTCATTTTCATGAAAACATAAATATGACTACTTTTTTAAATAATAGTGCAAATTTCCCTTAAGACCGACCTGCTACGCAAGGTAAATCATTATACGTAGTGGAGATTTCAGATTTCAAGGTATTGCCATGTTATTAGGTCTTATATAATATATACATATTAAGTACACGTGTAGTAATTAGTACATATACTAGACAGTCTGTTTCCACTGCTGACGAGAAACAGCAAAGAACGTATCTGGAAGTTAAAATAAATTTGGCATTACTAATATCTGATTATACCTCTACGTTTGTATGTAAACCCCCCCCCCACCACACACACACACACACACACACACACACACACAATTTCATTGTCCCATTATTGGGAGCTGAACAAACGGTTACATTAAGAAGTGGTTGTTAAAAGCCGTCATAAAAGGTACTCGTCAATGGAATAAGTGATAAGTTGAATGTTTACGTATCTATTAAAAGGTAATATTACATTATCTTTAAGTGTTATATTGCCAGGGGCAGAACGTAGATTAAGTGTTGAATAAAGATAATGGTTACCTATAACACACATAGGTTGCTGTTTAGCTAATGATGTTATTTTAATAGCATAGTTGATCAACTTTAGGTACAGTCGGCTCCTTAGCTCAGATGGTTAGAGCGCCAGTCTCGTAAACTGGAGGCCGAGAGTTCGATTCCCTATGGAGCCAATACTTTTTATTACTTTCTGTGACTAAATATTGCTCATTTACATGAATCTTTCGGAGTTAGAAATGTCTTGGGTGCAAAGTTCGTTACAAGCTTTGTGATTCGGGAGCTAACAGTTTCAGAAAAGACCCCATTATCTCTTGTAATTGCTTTCCCATAAAAGCCTTTACTGAGGTCTCATATATGGTATGGCACCATCTTTTCTAGGCTGGAGACTATGCTCCATTAGCTTCGTTTTACATCAACCATCGCTATATTTAGCAAGCTGAAAGCGTTTTGAACTAGCACCTCTTGGAGTCCCCTTAAGCTAAATTAACTATTTGACACCACATTACCTGAGCGGTTGTTGTATTGCATCGGGGGGTGGGGGTGGGGGGCTATTTGGATGGTATCATCGTGCATTGATTCCTATCTAAACGTTCTTTGACGTGTTTACATTCGAGAAATTTACATTCAATATGTGCTATTGTGAACGGCATCTGTTATGCTTATTTTCACTCTCCGAAATGAAATGTAATAAGGGATAGGATCGGATCGGTTCCGTTCAGATGCACAGTCAGACAGCGGAGCAGTATGTACGATTTCAGTTACCTTAATGTGCAAAGGGATGATGTGGAAGGACGTAGATCGACGATTCTTGGACACGATATGGCATGTTTCCTTTAAGCAACTTCATTGGATCGTATATAATATATATAAAATATGAAAATAAAATGGCATTTAAAGTGTTGGTATAAAGAAATATCATATATCAGTACTATTGGTATATCCAATTGTGATCCGCCCATGGCGTAATAATATGCATATGTAAACAATATCACGAGCGTCGGCAGTTGATTCTAGATCAATGATCGATTTCTAAACATGAATCTTTAGTGACGTATGAAAATAACGATAACAAGGATTAATAATTCCCGTTTTCTAAATAAATTAATATGGTACACAGTCTTCACAATCCTTTCTGTTTTCTGTTTCCCTTCCGTCTCTTGCTTACAGGGCGACCTATGCAGAAAACCTTGAAATGGAAATTACAACAAGTAACCTACAATAATATGGGTTCGTCGTAACGATATCTGTGCACTAACCTTGTGATCTATTTACAGTGTGTGTCAATGATACAAAGTTGCAAACCATGTCGACATTATGCGGTGAATGTTTCGGATACGTGGTACATACATTGTGATGTTTTTAACGCTGTGTTGTTGCCGTTGTTTCTTAAACATGCTACAATGTTCTAAAAATCCATTATATTTAAATAATATGAAAATGTCCAAAGGTCTCTCTCTGTCTCTCTCTCTCTCTCTCTAGTCGCTCAGCATTACGAGGTTAGTGTTACAACTGGTCGGCCTGGTGTCAGGATAATGTGGTGTCTGGGTGGGAAATCATGCAACATGTCTGTGGTATGATGTCCCAGTGATAGACATCACTATAAACTGCCACACTGTAGGTATCGTAGCGATATTACTGACTTTTTTTAAAACTACGTTAAAAATCCTAAGCACAATCTCTCTGTCTCTCTGTCTCTCTCTCTCTCTCTCTCTCTCTCTGTACCCTTGTAGCAAAATACGGGTAAAATCTATGAAAAGACGAGCGTAGAGGATTTTCGTTTGTGTCATCCCACGGTGTCTCTGAACTTATGAATGATGGTAAAGGTTAAGTCAACCCGACCAAAAGATAAGAGTGAGAGAAAAAGTTTTAAAGTCAAACCGACCAGAGAGAGAGAGAGAGAGAGAGAGAGAGAGAGAGAGTTTATTTTCGGTGGTACTGTTACTAAAGCAGAATAATGACTTACATCAATTTTAAATATATTAAAATGTTTTAATTACCTATTCTTGGTTCGTCATTTCGCTTCGTTTCTATTCCACATTCAATTCCATAAGCCGGAACGTAAATGGCTAACCTGTCATGTGAATGGCGTAGCTAATCATGTATTTGTAGTGCCCTTCATTTATCATTAACATCATCCTCCATGTTTAAATCATAAGTGTGCATTATATTCATTTATTCAATGTGATTGAAAATAGAAACTGAAAACGAAAACAATCAAGTTATCAAGATGATTGTGAATAGTCACAAAAAGGCACATAACAACATTTTAAAGCGTGCACACTCGGTTATGCGAGGAGTTATTTGACTCGGTCAATACACAGCTGCCTGTAGTAAATCTTAACTCCGTTCAAAGGGCAAGTATATGTACTTGTATGAGATATAAATAAAATTTATTTGTATATTTATATATATAACTTTTGTATAGTATGCATGCTGTATCAATAATATACTAATCGTTGCTTATATATATATATATATATATATATATATATATATATATATATATATATATATATATATATATATATATATATATATATATTGTTGTTGTTTGTTTCCAACCGCACTAAAATACATTAACAGTGCATTTTGTATGAGACCAATTAAACATCTTGTTGTAAATCTGGGGATTACTAACCGCTAACATCAATGAATACAATTCCACAATGGCATGAAGACATGCTGGTGTACTTCCTTGTACGTTTACAATGTGTTTCGAAATAGCTTGGAACTGTTTGGGACGTCTTCATGCCTTCACCTGATATAAACATATTGGTTATTAAAGTTTCATTTTATTAGCTACTTACTACCAAAGACCATAATTTAATATTGGTACTCAAACCATTCTACACACCTACTATCTATCCGTTCATATCAGTAAAAGACAAAAACAATGTATCGTTTATGTTGTATGTTGGGCTCATTTGAAATCACGTTACCCTGATGGAGGGCGTCATAGCCTACATGGCTACACACACCTTCAAGGTTCTAGGACACACGGTACTAACTGAATGAAAAAATGGGAATCAGCCTGGAAATGGATGAACATAAAATAGAGTATATATGGATTGGGATGACCAAGATTCGTCAAAAATGCAAGTTATGTTGATGGAAAAATAATCTTTTGAAAGCTTGTTTAAGTTGTAACTGAAAAAAAAGACGCCGTTTTATTGATGGAATTTCAGTCCTTTAACAGTCTTGAGCTTGGAACATCATAGCTCAAATTAGCAGCTGAGTCTTTAGTGCATAAATGAAAGCAAATGTTTCCAACACATGCATGTCCAGAAAATGCAATGGCTCATATCATTTTCTCTTCACAGAAGCTGTCATCTAGGTTTTATCTATATTACCTAAGTCATTGAAATTTTAACGTCATGGTGTTTTCAAAAGTTTATTATGGGAACTGAATTTTTACCTTGATTCCTTTAAAGTTTGAATAACTCTTTATTTTGTAAGTCCTTCCTTCTTACAGATATTGTAAAATTATTTAAACGAAATATCACGGTGATATTGGCTCACGTTCTAAGTTACATGATTTAATCTTTTAAATTAGTTTGTTCTAGCAGAATGATAGTATATATTGCGGAGTATTTACTTTATGAGGTTATGTGTGTGCAGATACATGTGTTCAAAGAGTTTTGTTAGATGCCATTCCTAAGAATACGTTATGTTGAAAGCAATATTACAAAAATATATGCTGGTTCGAGTAAATCTCCACCAATTCCAGTCCAACTTCCCAGTACGCCACGCCCATTATTATCACGCACTGTGTTGCCGAAATAGCTTGATTTGGATGAATGGCTTAATTTCACACAGACATTATAAGATAAGTATTCCCAAAATATGGGAACGTGTCTTCAGTCATAACAATATTCTTTAAACTATAATTTTGAAGTGGTAGTCTGAAGTGAATCATTGTACTTAGATCTGCTCAAGGTTAAGACCGGCCCTTATTTATATACTTTTTAGTGGGTATGCATATCAGCATAACAAATACACATAAACGAGCAAGTCAATTGTTTAACATCATTTAGTATATTCGCTAGGTAGTTTGGAATAACTATCTTCACTTTCTAAGTCTTGAGAAACATTTTTTTTTCACTCTTGTGCCCTTTAATGCAAGGGACATTAAACATTTTGGCACATTGCATTCACTTTGAGGTAATATATAGGGTGAACCAAACGTAAACGTTAAATTACACTGTAAAATGACGTCACGATGATATGAAACCTAAAATCCCGTAGGTACCACGGCATGTTCAAAGTTTGCTACCGGTATAGAAGGACATACACCTTGATGTGTTCCATATTTGAGATGGTCACTAACAGAATGTTTACAGAAAAGGCATGGAACCAAAAATTCAGTTTTGCATTCTTTAATGTCATGAAGTTATTACAAAAGTCCTGTAATTTTTTCAGTAAACTTGCTTTCTGTGCATGATAAGTATGTGTGATTTGGGTTAATAAATAAAACATTTTCAAGTGTAACGTTCAGAGGTCACGTGGATCACAATTCAAGGAAGAAAACAATTGTTTCTGCACATAAAATCATAGTTCAGTTGTGTAATTCGATCAAACGTCAAGGTGATTGACACCAAATGGTCAGCTGCCACCCATTGGTCAATAATCCAAACAGTCACCCATGCCATATTAATGTCTGAATTGATGACTACTAAAAGCGGGATGGGAGTGTAATGTGCCGTTCATGGTTTTCTTGTTTCATTTTCATTTTTAATGTTCTCCTATCCACACGAGTGTATTGGTAAAAGATAGTATGTGTTGCAGTTGACCGTCTGTGCTAAAGGAGTTGGTGTATTTACAGATGGAATTTGAAATTATCAGTGGATTAGCATATTGACAAATGTAATTTGAAATTATCAGTGCATTAGCATATTGACAGATGGAATTTGAAATTATCAGTGGATTAGCATATCTACAGATGTAATTTGAAATTATCAGTGGATTAGCATATTGACAGATTGGTTTTGAAATTATCAGTGGATTAGCATATTGACAAATGGATTTTGAAATTATCAGTGGATTAGCATATTGACAGATACTTTTTATGATATTATCAGTGGATTAGCATAGTTATATATAAGATAGTTCCATTAGGTTTGCAGATTTCCATTTCTCGTCAGGCCGGTCACTGTCATATGAAACATTATTTTCAATTAGGTTAATAATATAATAATAACTAACAAAATATTTATCATCATTTTGAGATAAAGACAAATAAAATTTTTTTTATATACTAACTTATGAAATTTCCACTGCTCATAATGATTTCCCTTGCGTAGCAGGTCGGTATTTGAGGAAGTTTGCACTATTATTTAAAATAAGTAGTCATTTTTATGTTTCCATGCCAAGTTATCACCATAAATCATATTTATTTCAAATAGTGACGAAACTGTTTTAATATGCAATTTTGTTAATTTCCATTGCGTATTTTACTTGCATTGCGTTCCATTTTTTCCATTACTTATTTTAGTCAGTCCGCTCAAGGAACACCACATTGAACAAGTGGAAATGAATGTTGAGCAAGATCGTCTTTTACACAAAAACTTCCTTTTGGAATGAAACGCACATATGATAACAGTGTTAGCCTCCCACCCACCCCCGGCCATAATCAGGCTCAAAATACAAATCAATGAATGAGCTAAGTTGTGTGCATCTTTTATCTCATTTATGTTTTTCCTTTTATAAATCTGTGTTGGGGGATACAAACAAACGTAGAAGTATATTCAGACATTAGTAATGCCAAATTTACTTCACTCTTATCATATGCATGTATGTTGTGGGTTGTATTGTTAGGGTGGGGGTGTGGGGTCGGGAGGGGTCTTTGCTTTTTGTTGTTGATCTTGATTTGAGATTTTTGAAAATACCATTCGACCTTCGACTCTGTGTTACACCAAACGCAACCTCCTCTACATCATCATTATCGATTGAATATCAGTTACTTCATTCACTCTTCCTACTTCAACCTCGACCTCATCTTCCTCCCCTTTTCTAATTATCCTTGCCTCGCTCTTATATTCACTCTCATTATCAACATTGTCGGTATACTTTTTACATGGACACTGACATTGGTCCATACGACAGCAGTGACAAAATGAACAAGTACAATGTCGCGAACATTTGTCCCATATTTTAAGGGTTTGTTTATCGTCAATCACAGAGTCAAGAACAAGGCTGAGTGTTAATGGATCTAAATAGTTTCGACAAAGAGTTTCCGAATGTGCATAAAGAAACTACTCCGTCATTTCCGATTGCACGGAGATATAATGCATGAAAACGGATGGATATCCAATGCAATTCTCTATCGATTTACTAGTTTGGCTTAAAAATGTTATTACCAAGATTATCACATGTATGCATAAAGGGCAAAAGGACAGGAAACACATCAAAAAGGAGAAACACAGGAAAGAGTTCTTGAAGAAGGTGACAAGTATGCGTATAATAAAATGAATTGGATGGAAGAAGGATACTAGAGAATGAATACTGTTTGGTGTGGTGCGTTACGATCAATTTTATGTGTGGTTCTAATGGAACAAAATTTAAACTTATATTTGTGAATCTTCTTGTGTTAATAAATAATGAATTTTCATTTCCTTTTGTAGCAAAATATTTGTTTCTGACGTGTAAAGTTCGTTGCCAAATAAAAGTACATTAGAAGTCTTTGCATAGAAAAGAGCCAGCTTTTACGGGAAATAGTTAATAATTTAATGATTGTTGATAAATCAATCAAGAAATATTATGTTTTTTACCTTATTATTTAATCTTGTTTTATGTTATCCCTTCATAAAATTGATACAAACTTTATTTGTTTTAATTGAATGCCCTTGCTTAAATCGCCAGATGTGGCCACATATAACTATGTTCTCTCATAATTTCATTTTATTTCTGTAGTCATCTAAGCGCTTTCCTTATTTCACGCACACTCAAACAAACAAAATTCATTCCTGTCTCTCTCAAATCACATTCAAAACATTAATACATTTTGGTTTAAAGAAAAAATGGGTTTCTTTTGTATTAAAATTAAAGGCTAGTCTCCGTGATAAAGTGACTGTGCATCTAGTTGTAATAAAATAAAACGTAGTTTCCTGTTTCCTGACATAATCTCAACAAACCAAAAACAATTCTCAAAATCGAGAACTAAATTTGATTCCAAGGGTTGAAGGGTTTAACTGAATGGAAGTGTTTGGTAGATATAATAAACTTTTGAAATAAATTCAGAGTAATTTTAAAAATACAGAATATGAGACGAGGGGCAACTCTTAAATTGCTACAAACGCAAATTTTTCTTCAAATGAAAAAAGCAACACAAAAAGCCTCTATTATTCAGAAATCAATATTGATAGACTAGTTGAATTTCCTCGCCATTTTGTGTCTCAGTCAACACTTTATCAGAGGCATAATGCAAACTTTCAGCCTTACCCATACGCTCAAATTAGTAATCTACCTGCATGCTCATGGCTGCTCCGATGATCTAAATTTCAGGATGTACACTGTGTTCGGGAATTGAAAGACTGGTTGATAGTGTTAGAGTTGACGAAGATAATTGTTTTCAAATGCAGTTTTCAAAACGAATCATTTTGAGCTAATTAGTAGTGATTTTGCATTGGTACACGTATTTTACCAAAATAAGAGGTTGACAGAATACGTTGGGAGAACCTAGTATTATGATATTTATAACAGCATTTTTGTCCGGGAACATTAATTCGGATTTTGTGTAATAAGCTATCCATCACGGATTAACTCACAAGCGATTTTCCTGCAGTCACTGTAATGTTAGTGTCAATGGGACCTCACGTTACTTACGTCAATGGGACACCACGTTACTTACGTCAATGGGACCTCACGTTACTTACGTCAATGGGACATCACGTTACTTACGTTAATGGGACATCACTTTACTTACGTCAATGGGACATCACGTTACTTAAGTCAGCTATTTACACAGGTGCTCTCACGGACCTCACAGTTCACACTTTCAAATAATATTGCAGCCTTACTTTTTTTTAAAATCAGATATTGAAACCTTAGCACATAGTCTTTCGCATTAATTCACTAGAACGTTGACTGGATTATATCTATGATGACAGACTGAAATCCAATCACCAATGATGTACAAATATCCAGACTATGTAAGGCGGTTTAGATGTGTGTCGCTGTGACATTATCTGTAAAGTGCGATCTTTCAATTCAAGAAAGAACAAAAGTGTTTTAAAATGTTCATCGATACGTAAATAATACAATGAAAAATCTCACTTCATCGCGACTTACTTAATAATGCTGTATAATTCGCTCATGTCTAAGATCGTGGAATAAACTCGCTATCGCTCATTAACTCCTTTATTATCTTTGTCATCTTCATTGGTCCAACCTATTCACTTTGCTGACTTCACTATGCTGGCTTTTGTAACCACTAGAAAATATATAAATAATTCATGACACTGACCTTGAAATGATTAAGCGACAAAATTTCAATTCAGAGAACTAATTCAAAATTTAGATTTTCAACAATAAAGCTATGAATAAAACCTGCGCTTCCATATAGAGGAAATATTTGTGTATTTCACTGTCTGTGTGAACTATTTAAACTATTTCAAAACATCCATTAAATGTCCGAGAAATTACGCGACCATTCATCTCATATTAGTCGTGTATTGAAACAAGTAACTTCATCTTTACACCTACTTATCTAACGGATCTATTTCAAACATATTGGTTTTGACTTCGACATCTTTTGGAAAGTAAACATGTTTTTTTTTAGTAGCAGTTGATAAAATATTTATACCTATTTGTGATTACAATAATGTAATGTAGGTATTCCGATAGACTACAATTAATTACGATATATACTTTCTATTCTACCATTTTGAAGCCATTTGGCTAAAAGACACGAGGTTTAAAAACAAAAATTAATAAGCTCGTAAACTTTAAATAGTGACTACGGACAGATATCAAACATCTACCTCAAAGATACCAATGATGATATAACTTTGCTTTCGTTTGCCATGATGTATCCTCTATTGTGCGTTAAAATTTAATATCAATGATTAAATATGACCCAAACAGGTCGGAACACTGGATTGCTGAAATCAGAGATCCGAAGAAAACGATTACTAACAAGCTAAGAGACGGAAAAAGTATATATATATAAAAAAATCAGAAGGCTCCAGTGGGATTCGAACCCTCGACCTCCAGTTTACTAGACTGGCGCTCTAACCAACTGAGCTATGGAGCCGATACCTATGCGCACGTGGAGAGCTTCAAATTATTCCATAATAATGTTGCATTGCATCATCGCTTCACTTTGGCCAATCACTAACTTTCATGTTGTTCCCATTTTAATCTCATAAATCGATCTATAACATATCGCTCCTAACCAGCAGACAGTAATATATGTATTTCTAACAATAATCTAAAGTACTCCCCTATGATATTAATGTCTGTCAATAACTGTGTTGATATATAATGAATAAACGAATATAATTAAAGACTTCGAAAACTACAGTTTTTAAAGTTGTTTCTTTTTGTTTTCTAATTGGGCTGAAGCGATACATTGATAAGTATGGACAGCATCTACACATTACGCCATATGGTGAATACAACGTAATGACATCACATTATCGCAACTTACCAATACATGAATGGATCAAGGTATTGCCAGGTTATTAGGTCTTATGCAATATATACATATTAAGTACACGTGTACAAATTAGTACATCTACTAGACAGTCTGTTTTCACAGCTCAAGAGAAACAGCAAGGAAAGTATCTGAAAGCTTAAACCAATTAGCATTACTAATGTCTGAATATACCTCTATGTTTGTTTGTATCCCCCCCGCCACAGATTTAAAAAACGAAAAACGCAAATGAGACAAAAGATGCACAGAACTTAGTTCATTCATTGGTTTGTATTTTACACCTAATTATGAATGGGGTGGGGAGAGATAACACCATCATCATTTGTGTGTTTCATTCCAAACGGAAGTATTTTGTGTAAAAGACGACATTGATTGTCATCATTTTCATTTGCTGGAAAAGTCCATTGTCAGAGAGGTGGTGGATGCACCACTACACGTTGATGTACTTATAAGACAAAACTACTTCGTCTGCATCCGATATTTACAATGTCGAATCAGGCAAAGAAAAAGAATTATAACTACAAGTTTACCTTTCACGTGGATTTAAGAAGTGGTGTGAATTTAATGTCCACGTGTGCAAAGGGATATAACTCTAAACTCTTAATCTGAAGGTAAATTACGGAATTATCCGAATAGGATGAAATATGTCATTCTGTTGACTGAGAAAACAGACTCGCCCATAGCGTACGCAATATTGCGCCGTGTTAGTATGGAAAGTCATCAAGCAAGAAATACGTAGACGATGCCAGTATTAGAGCAACTCTGGTCAAAGTCAGTTAGAAATTATAAATCAGTGAATGAATTGACTAAGTTATGTGCACTTTTTATCAAATTAAACGTTTTCGTTATTGAAATCGATGGTAAGGTAAGAACAAATGGGGATTTACGCAAAAACTTTACCGCAAATTTGTTGATGTAAAGTTATGATCATTTCGATGATTTTGTTTCTTGATCACAGCCACATCACTTCCGTAGCGTTTTGATTCAGAATTAACATAGTTCATCTTACTAACATTAGGTCAACAATAAACTTATTTACTTTGATAACAGACCAAATATACTCAAAGATCTTGCTCTGAGAGACTTTTTTCTGTTCTCTTTCACATTCAAGGAGGCCAAAAATCTAACTTGTAACATTTTATTGTTATATTTTGGTATTTCAAATTAACAGTCTTCAAATGAGCAAGTTCGAAAAAAAAGATGTATGTGTTGTTACTTAGAGAAAAAATGTTTAATTCTTTAAACTAATTACTGTGAGCTATTGATTCGAAATTCTACGTGTGATGGTTCCAGTTAGGGACTTATCTGGTCTTTCGGAATCTTGAGAAAGGTCACCTTTGATCTAAATTAATGGCTTAAATCTCTCAACCATGTGTCTTAAAGTAAGCTAAACTGCAGTTCGTGGGTTCGACTCCCACTGGGGCCTCTTTTTAAAAAGTGCAAATCACAGAACACCTGCTTTTTACTAACACTTTATCCAAGAAAGTAGAGCAGTAGAATCCCCTATGAGAGGAAGCTCAAGGTTCCAAGTTCCTCTAATGATTATAATCTATTTTTGGACACACACACACACACACACACACACACACTGCCTACTTGCTATAAGTGAAGGAAAGTAACTCGTGGTCTGAAAGGACTTATTTTCTACACACAAATATGACAAACGTGTTATGAACGCTAAAGTTATCCTTAAACCGCATCGTACAGTTAGCTATTCAATGTGGTGTTCACTGAGGGTGCCGTTGCGTCAGAATAGCGGTATGACTAAAATATGTAATGGAAACAAATGAACGCAATGTAAGTAAAATACGTAATGGAAATCAAAGAAATTTCATATTAAAACCGTTTCGTCACCATTTGAGCTATATATGACTTATGGTGATTCATTTTCATGAAAACATGAAAATGACTACTTTTTTAAATAATAGTGCAAATTTCCCTTAAGACCGACCTGCTACGCAAGGTAAATCATTATACGTAGTGGAGATTTCAGATTTCAAGGTATTGCCATGTTATTAGGTCTTATATAATATATACATATTAAGTACACGTGTAGTAATTAGTACATATACTAGACAGTCTGTTTCCACAGCTGACGAGAAACAGCAAAGAACGTATCTGGAAGTTAAAATAAATTTGGCATTACTAATATCTGATTATACCTCTACGTTTGTATGTAACCCCCCCCCCCCCACACACACACACAATTTCATTGTCCCATTATTGGGAGCTGAACAAACGGTTACATTAAGAAGTGGTTGTTAAAAGCCGTCATAAAAGGTACTCGTCAATGGAATAAGTGATAAGTTGAATGTTTACGTATCTATTAAAAGGTAATATTACATTATCCTCAAGTGTTATATTGCCAGGGGCAGAACGTAGATTAAGTGTTGAATAAAGATAATGGTTACCTATAACACACATAGGTTGCTGTTTAGCTAATGATGTTATTTTAATAGCATAGTTGATCAACTTTAGGTACAGTCGGCTCCATAGCTCAGATGGTTAGAGCGCCAGTCTCGTAAACTGGAGGCCGAGAGTTCGATTCCCTCTGGAGCCAATACTTTTATTACTTTCTGTGACTAAATATTGCTCATTTACATGAATCTGTCGGAGTTAGAAATGTCTTGGGTGCAAAGTTCGTTACAAGCTTTGTGATTCGGGAGCTAACAGTTTCAGAAAAGACCCCATTATCTCTTTTAATTGCTGTCCCATAAAAGCCTTTACTGAGGTCTCATATATGGTATGGCACCATCTTTTCTAGGCTGGAGACTATGCTCCATTAGCTTCGTTTTACATCAACCATCGCTATATTTAGCAAGCTGAAAGCGTTTTGAACTAGCACCTCTTGGAGTCCCCTTAAGCTAAATTAACTATTTGACACCACATTACCTGAGCGGTTGTTGTATTGCATGGGGGGGGGGGGGGGCTATTTGGATGATATCATCGTGCATTGATTCCTATCTAAAAGTTCTTTGACGTGTTTACATTCGAGAAATTTACATTCAATATGTACTATTGTGAACGGCATCTGTTATGCTCATTTTCACTCTCCGAAATGAAATGTAATAAGGGATAGGATCGGATCGGTTCCGTTCAGATGCACAGTCAGACAGCGGAGCAGTATGTACGATTTCAGTTACCTTAATGTGCAAAGGGATGATGTGGAAGGACGTAGATCGACGATTCTTGGACACGATAGGGCATGTTTCCTTTAAGCAACTTCATTGGATCGTATATAATATATATAAAATATGAAAATAAAATGGCATTTAAAGTGTTGGTATAAAGAAATTTCATATATCAGTACTATTGGTATATCAAATTGTGATCCGCCCATGGCGTAATAATATGCATATGCAAAGAATATCACGAGCGTCGGCAGTTGATTCTAGATCAATGATCGATTTCTAAACATTAATCTTTAGTGACGTATGAAAATAACGATAACAAGGATAATAATTCCCGTTTTCTAAATGAATTAATATGGTACACAGTCTTCACAATCCTTTCTGTTTTCTGTTTCCCTTCCGTCTCTTGCTTACAGGGCGACCTATGCAGAAAACCTTGAAATGGAAATTACAACAAGTAACCTACAATAATATGGGTTCGTCGTGACTATATCTGTGCACTAACCTTGTGATCTATTTACAGTGTGTGTCAATGATACAAAGTTGCAAACCATGTCGACATTATGCGGTAAATGTTTCGGATATGTGGTACATACATTGTGATGTTTTTAACGCTGTGTTGTTGCCGTTGTTTCTTAAACATGCTACAATGTTCTAAAAATCCATTATATTTAAATAATATGAAAATGTCCAAAGGTCTCTCTCTGTCTCTCTCTCTCTCTCTCTCTCTCTCTCTCTCTTTCTCTCGTACCACTCAGGTGACCTAGTGGTTAGAGTATGGGCCTCGAAAGCAGGAGGTCGTGCGTTTAAACCACGGCCGAGGCATACCAGAGACTTACAAAAATGATACTAACATTTGTTTCGCTAGTCGCTCAGCATTACGAGGTTAGTGTTACAACTGGTCGGCCTGGTGTCAGGATAATGTGGTGTCTGGGTGGGAAATCATGTAACATGTCTGTGGTATGATGCCCCAGTGATAGACATCACTATAAACTGCCACACTGTAGGTATCGTAGCGATATTACTGACTTTTTTTAAAACTACGTTAAAAATCCTAAGCACAATCTCTCTCTCTCTCTCTCTCTCTCTCTCTCTCTCTCTCTCTCTGTACCCTTGTAGCAAAATACGGGGTAAAATCTATGAAAAGACAAGCGTAGAGGATTTTCGTTTGTGTCATCCCACGGTGTCTCTGAACTTATGAATGATGGTAAAGGTTAAGTCAACCCGACCAAAAGATAAGAGTGAGAGAAAAAGTTTTAAAGTCAAACCGACCAGAGAGAGAGAGAGAGAGAGTTTATTTTCGGTGGTACTGTTACTAATGCAGAATAGTGACTTACATCAATTTTAAATATATAAATATATTAAAATGTTTTAATTACCTATTCTTGGTTCGTCATTTCGCTTCTTTTCTATTCCACATTCAATTCCATAAGCCGGAACGTAAATGGCTAACCTGTCATGTGAATGGCGTAGCTAATCATGTATTTATAGTGCCCTTCATTTATCATTAACATCATCCTCCATGTTTAAATCATAAGTGTGCATTATATTCATTTATTCAATGTGATTGAAAATAGAAACTGAAAATGAAAACAATCAAGGTATCAAGATGATTGTGAATAGTCACAAAAAGGCACATAACAACATTTTAAAGCGTTCACACTCGGTTATGCGAGGAATTCATTTGACTCGGTCAATACACAGCTGCCTGTAGTAAATCTTAACTCCGTTCAAAGGGCAAGTATATGTACTTGTATGAGATATAATTAAAATTTATTTGTATATTTATATATAGAACTTATGTATAGTATGTATGCTGTATCAATCATATTCCAATCGTTGCGTACATATATATATATATATATATATATATATATATATATATATATATATATATATATATATATATATATATATATATATTGTTGTTATTTGTTTCCAACCGAACTAAAATACATTAACAGTGCATTTTGTGTGACCAATTAAACATCTTGTTGTAAATCTGGGGATTACTAACCGCTAACATCAATGAATACAATTCCACAATGGCATGAAGACATGCTGGTGTACTTCCTTGTACGTTTACAATGTGTTTCGAAATAGCTTTTAACTGTTTGGGACGTCTTCATGCCTTCACCTGATATAAACATATTGGTTATTAAAGTTTCATTTTATTAGGCACTTATTACCAAAGACCATAATTTAATATTGGTACTCAAACCATTCTACACACCTACTATCTATCAGTCCATATCAGTAAGAGACAAAAACAATGTATCGTTTATGTTGTATGTTGGGCTTATTTGAAATCACGTTACCCTGATGGAGGGCGTCATAGCCTACATGGCTACACACACCTTCAAGATTCTAGGACACACGGTACTAATTGAATGAAAGAATGGGAATCAGCCTGGAAATGGATGAACATAAAATAGAGTATATATGGATTGGGATGACCAAGATTCGTCAAAAATGCAAGTTATTTTGATGGAAAAATAATCTTTTGAAAGCTTGTTCAAGTTGTAACTAAAAAAAAGACGCATTTTATTGGTGGAATTTCAGCCCTTTAACAGTCTTGAGCTTGGAACATCATAGCTCAAATTAGCAGTTGAGTCTTTAGTGCATAAATGAAATCAAATGTTTCCAACACATGCATGTCCAGAAAATGCAATGGCTCATATCATTTTCTCTTCACAGAAGCTGTCATCTAGGTTTTATCTATATTACCTAAGTCATTGAAATTTTAACGTCATGGTGTTTTCAAAAGTTTATTATGGGAACTGAATTTTTACCTTGATTCCTTTAAAGTTTGAATAACTCTTTATTTTGTAAGTCCTTCCTTATTACAGATATTGTAAAATTATTTAAACGAAATATCACGGTGATATTGGCTCACGTTCTAAGTTACATGATTTAATCTTTTAAATTAGTTTGTTCTAGCAGAATGATAGTATATATTGCGGAGTATTTACTTTATGAGGTTATGTGTGTGCAGATACATGTGTTCAAAGAGTTTTGTTAGATGCCATTCCTAAGGATTCGTTATGTTGAAAGCGATATTACAAAAATATATGCTGGTTCGAGTAAATCTCCACCAATTCCATTCCAACTTCCCAGTACGCCACGCCCATTATTATCACGCACTGTGTTGCCGAAATAGCTTGATTTGGATGAATGGCTTAATTTCACACAGACATTATAAGATAAGTATTCCCAAAATATGGGAACGTGTCTTCAGTCATAACAATATTCTTTAAACTATAATTTTGAAGTGGTAGTCTGAAGTGAATCATTGTACTTAGATCTGCTCAAGGTTAAGACCGGCCCTTATTTATATACTTTTTAGTGAGTATGCATATCAGCATAACAAATATACATAAACGAGCAAGTCAATTGTTTAACATCATTTAGTATATTCGCTAGGTAGTTTGGAAAAACTATCTTCACTTTCTAAGTCTTGAGAAGCATTTTTTTCACTCTTGTTCCTTTTAATGCAAGCGACATTAAACATTTTGGCACATTGCATTCACTTGGAGGTAATATATAGGGTGAACCAAACGTAAACGTTAAATTACACTGTAAAATGACGTCACGATGATATGAAACCTAAAATCCCGTAGGTACCACGGCATGTTCAAAGTTTGCTACCGGTATAGAAGGACATACACCTTGATGTGTTCCATATTTGAGATGGTCACTAACAGAATGTTTACGGAAAAGGCATGGAACCAAAAATTCAGTTTTGCATTCCTTAATGTCATGAAGTTATTACAAAAGTCCTGTATTTTTTTTCTCTTAATTTGCTTTCTGTGCATGATAAGTGTATGTGATTTGGGTTAATAAATAAAACATTTTCAAGTGTAACGTTCAGAGGTCACGTGGATCACAATTCAAGGAAGAAAATAATTGTTTCTGCACATAAAATCATAGTTCAGTTGTGTAATTCGATCAAACGTCAAGGTGATTGACACCAAATGGTCAGCTGCCACCCATTGGTCAATAATCCAAACAGTCACCCATGCCATATTAATGTCTGAATTGATGACTACTGAAAGCGGGATGGTAGTGTAATGTGCCGTTCATGGTTTTCTTGTTTCATTTTCATTTTTAATGTTCTCCTATCCACACGAGTGTATTGGTAAAAGATAGTATGTGTTGCAGTTGACCGTCTGTGCTAAAGGAGTTGGTGTATTTACAGATGGAATTTGAAATTATCAATGGATTAGCATATTGACAAATGTAATTTGAAATTATGATTGGATTAGCATATTGACAGATGGAATTTGAAATTATCAGTGGATTAGCATATCGACAGATGTAATTTGAAATTATCAGTGGATTAGCATATTGACAGATTGGTTTTGAAATTATCAGTGGATTAGCATATTGACAGATGGATTTTGAAATTATCAGTGGATTAGCATATTGACAGATACTTTTTATGATATTTTCAGTGGATTAGCATAGTTATATATAAGATAGTTCCATTAGGTTTGCAGATTTCCATTTCTCGTCAGGCCGGTCACTGTCATATGAAACATTATTTTCAATTAGGTTAATAATATAATAATAACTAATAAAATATTTATCATCATTTTGAGATAAAGACAAATAAATTTTTTTTTATATACTAACTTATGAAATTTCCACTGCTCATAATGATTTCCCTTGCGTAGCAGGTCGGTATTTGAGGAAGTTTGCACTATTATTTAAAATAAGTAGTCATTTTTATGTTTTCATGCCAAGTTATCACCATAAATCATATTTATTTCAAATAGTGACGAAACTGTTTTAATATGCAATTTTGTTAATTTCCATTGCGTATTTTACTTGCATTGCGTTCCATTTTTTCCATTACTTATTTTAGTCAGTCCGCTCAAGGAACACCAATTGAACAAGTGGAAATGAATGTTGAGTAAGATCGTCTTTTACACAAAAACTTCCTTTTGGAATGAAACGCACATATGATAACAGTGTTAGCCTCCCACCCACCCCCGGCCATAATCAGGCTCAAAATACAAATCAATGAATGAGCTAAGTTGTGTGCATCTTTTATCTCATTTATGTTTTTCCTTTTATAAATTTGTGTTGGGGGATACAAACAAACGTAGAAGTATATTCAGACATTAGTAATGCCAAATTTACTTCACTCTTATCATATGCATGTATGTTGTGGGTTGTATTGTTAGGGTGGGGGTGTGGGGTCGGGAGGGGTCTTTGCTTTTTGTTGTTGATCTTGATTTGAGATTTTTGAAAATACCATTCGACCTTCGACTCTGTGTTATACCAAACGCAACCTCCTCTACATCATCATTATCGATTGAATATCAGTTACTTCATTCACTCTTCCTACTTCAACCTCGACCTCATCTTCCTCCCCTTTTCTAATTATCCTTGCCTCGCTCTTATATTCACTCTCATTATCAACATTGTCGGTATACTTTTTACATGGACACTGACATTGGTCCATACGACAGCAGTGACAAAATGAACAAGTACAATGTCGCGAACATTTGTCCCATATTTCAAGGGTTTGTTTATCGTCAATCACAGAGTCAAGAACAAGGCTGAGTGGTAATGGATCTAAATAGTTTCGACAAAGAGTTTCCGAATGTGCATAAAGAAACTACTCCGTCATTTCCGATTGCACGGAGATATAATGCATGAAAACGGATGGATATCCAATGCAATTCTCTATCGATTTACTAGTTTGGCTTAAAAATGTTATTACCAAGATTATCACACGTATGCATAAAGGGCAAAAGGACAGGAAACACATCAAAAACGAGAAACACAGGAAAGAGTTCTTGAAGAAGGTGACAAGTATGCGTATAATAAAATGAATTGGATGGAAGAAGGATACTAGAGAATGAATACTGTTTGGTGTGGTGCGTTACGATCAATTTTATGTGTGGTTTTAATGGAACAAAATTTAAACTTATATTTGTGAATCTTCTTGTGTTAATAAATAATGAATTTTCATTTCCTTTTGTAGCAAAATATTTGTTTCTGACGTGTAAAGTTCGTTGCCAAATAAAAGTACATTAGAAGTCTTTGCATAGAAAAGAGCCAGCTTTTACGGGAAATAGTTAATAATTTAATGATTGTTGATAAATCAATCAAGAAATATTATGTTTTTTACCTTATTATTTAATCTTGTTTGATGTTATCCCTTCATAAAATTGATACAAACTTTATTTGTTTTAATGGAATGCCCTTGCTTAAATCGCCAGATGTGGCCACATATAACTATGTTCTCTCATAATTTCATTTTATTTCTGTAGTCATCTAAGCGCTTTCCTTATTTCACGCACACTCAAACAAACAAAATTCATTCCTGTCTCTCTCAAATCACATTCAAAACATTAATACATTTTGGTTTAAAGAAAAAATGGGTTTCTTTTGTATTAAAATTAAAGGCTAGTCTCCGTGATAAAGTGACTGTGCATCTAGTTGTAATAAAATAAAACGTAGTTTTTTGTTTCCTGACATAATCTCAATAAACCAAAAACAATTCTCAAAATCGAGAACTATATTTGATTCCAATGGTTGAAGGGTTTAACTGAATGGAAGTGTTTGGTAGATATAATAAACTTTTCAAATAAATTCAGAGTAATTTTAAAAATACAGAATATGAGACGAGGGGCAACTCTTAAATTGCTACAAACGCAAATTTTTCTTCAAATGAAAAAAGCAACACAAAAAGCCTCTATTATTCAGAAATCAATATTGATAGACTAGTTGAATTTCCTCGCCATTTTGTGTCTCAGTCAACACTTTATAAGAGGCATAATGCAAACTTTCAGCCTTACCCATATGCTCAAATTAGTAATCTACCTGCATGCTCATGGCTGCTCCGATGATCTAAATTTCAGGATGTACACTGTGTTCGGGAATTGAAAGACTGGTTGATAGTGTTAGAGTTGACGAAGATAATTGTTTTCAAATGCAGTTTTCAAAACGAATCATTTTGAGCTAATTAGTAGTGATTTTGCATTGTTACACGTATTTTACCAAAATAAGAGGTTGACAGCATACGTTGGGATAACCTAGTATTATGATCTTTATAACAGTATTTTTGTCCGGGAACATTAATTCGGATTTTGTGTAATAAGCTATCCATCAAGGATTAACTCACAAGCGATTTTCCTGCAGTCACTGTAATGTTAGTGTCAATGGGACCTCGCGTTACTTACGTCAATGGGACACCACGTTACTTACGTCAATGGGACCTCACGTTACGTACGTCAATGGGACATCACGTTACTTACGTCAATGGGACATCACTTTACTTACGTCAATGGGACATCACGTTACTTAAGTCAGCTATTTACACAGGTGCTCTCACGGACCTCACAGTTCACACTTTCAAATAATATTGCAGCCTGACTTTTTTTAAAAATCAGATATTGAAACCTTAGCACATAGTCTTTCGCATTAATTCACTAGAACGTTGACTGGATTATATCTATGATGACAGACTGAAATCCAATCACCAATGATGTACAAATATCCAGACTATGTAAGGCGGTTTAGATGTGTGTCGCTGTGACATTATCTGTAAAGTGCGATCTTTCAATTCAAGAAAGAACAAAAGTGTTTTAAAATGTTCATCGATACGTAAATAATACAATGAAAAATCTCACTTCATCGCGACTTACTTAATAATGCTGTATAATTCGCTCATGTCTAAGATCGTGGAATAAACTCGCTATCGCTCATTAACTCCTTTATTATCTTTGTCATCTTCATTGGTCCAACCTATTCACTTTGCTGACTTCACTATGCTGGCATTTGTAACCACTAGAACATATATAAATAATTCATGACACTGACCTTGAAATGATTAAGCGACAAAATTTCAATTCAGAGAACTAATTCAAAATTTAGATTTTCAACAATAAAGCTATGAATAAAACATGCGCTTCCATATAGAGGAAATATTTGTGTATTTCACTGTCTGTGTGAACTATTTAAACTATTATAAAACATCCATTAAATGTCCGAGAAATTACGCGACCATTCATCTCATATTAGTCGTGTATTGAAACAAGTAACTTCATCTTTACACCTACTTATCTAACGGATCTATTTCAAACATATTGGTTTGGACTTCGACATCTTTTGGAAAGTGAACATTGTTTTTTTTTAGTAGCAGTTGATAAAATATTTATACCTATTTGTGATTACAATAATGTAATGTAGGTATTCCGATAAGCTACAATTAATTACGATATATACTTTCTATTCTACCATTTTGAAGCCATTTGGCTAAAAGACACGAGGTTTAAAAACAAAAATTAGTAAGTTCGTAAACTTTAAATAGTGACTACGGACAGATATCAAACATCGACCTTAAAGAATCCAATGATGATATAACTTTGCTTTCGTTTGCCATGATGTATCCTCTATTGTGCGTTAAAATTTAATATCAATGATGAAATATGACCCAAACAGGTCGGAACACTGGATTGCTGAAATCAGAGATCCGAAGAAAACGATTACTAACAAGCTAAGAGACGGAAAAAGTATATATAAAAAAAATCAGAAGGCTCCAGTGGGATTCGAACCCTCGACCTCCAGTTTACTAGACTGGCGCTCTAACCAACTGAGCTATGGAGCCGATACCTATGCGCACGTGGAGAGCTTCAAATTATTCCATAATAATGTCCTATTGCATCATCGCTTCACTTTGGCCAATCACTAACTTTCATGTTGTTCCCATTTTAATCTCATAAATCGATCTATAACATATCGCTCCTAACCAGCAGACAGTAATATATGTATTTCTAACAATAATCTAAAGTACTCCCCTATAATACTAATGTCTGTCAATAACTGTGTTGATATATAATGAATAAACGAATATAATTAAAGACTTCGAAAACTACAGTTTTTAAAGTTGTTTCTTTTTGTTTTCTAATTGGGCTGAAGCGATACATTGATAAGTATGGACAGCATCTACACATTACGCCATATGGTGAATACAACGTAATGACATCACATTATCGCAACTTACCAATACATGAATGGATCAAGGTATTGCCAGGTTATTAGGTCTTATGCAATATATACATATTAAGTACACGTGTACAAATTAGTACATCTACTAGACAGTCTGTTTTCACAGCTCAAGAGAAACAGCAAGGAAAGTATCTGAAAGCTTAAACCAATTAGCATTACTAATGTCTGAATATACCTCTATGTTTGTTTGTATCCCCCCCCCCCCGCCACAGATTTAAAAAACGAAAAACGCAAATGAGACAAAAGATGCACAGAACTTAGTTCATTCATTGGTTTGTATTTTACACCTGATTATGAATGGGGTGGGGGGAGATAACACCATTATCATTTGTGTGTTTCTTTCCAAACGGAAATATTTTGTGTAAAAGACGACATTGATTGTCATCATTTTCATTTGCTGGAAAAGTCCATTGTCAGAGAGGTGGTGGATGCACCACTACACGTTGATGTACTTATAAGACAAAACTACTTCGTCTGCATCCGATATTTACAATGTCGAATCAGGCAAAGAAAAAGAATTACAACTACAAGTTTACCTTTCACGTGGATTTAAGAAGTGGTGTGAATTTAATGTACACGTGTGCAAAGGGATATAACTCTAAACTCTTAATCTGAAGGTAAATTGCGGAATTATCCGAATAGGATGAAATACGTCATTCTGTTGACTGAGAAAACAGACTCGCCCATAGCGTACGCAATATTGCGCCGTGTTAGTATGGAAAGTCATCAAGCATGAAATACGTAGACGATGCCAGTGTTAGATCAACTCTGGTCAAAGTCAGGTTAGAAATTATAAATCAGTGAATGAATTGACTAAGTTATGTGCACTTTCTATCAAATTAAACGTTTTCGTTATTGAAATCGATGGTAAGGTAAGAACAAATGGGGATTTACGCAAAAACTTTACCGCAAATTTGTTGATGTAAAGTTATGATCATTTCGATGATTTTGTTTCTTGATCACAGCCACATCACTTCCGTAGCGTTTTGATTCAGAATTAACATAGCTCATCTTACTAACATTAGGTCAACAATAAACTTATTTACTTTGATAACAGACCAAATATACTCAAAGATCTTGCTCTGAGAGACTTTTTTCTGTTCTCTTTCACATTCAAGGAGGCCAAAAATCTAACTTGTAACATTTTATTGTTATATTTTGGTATTTCAAATTAACAGTCTTCAAATGAGCAAGTTCGAAAAAAAAAAGACGTATGTGTTGTTACTTAGAGAAAAAATGTTTAATTCTTTAAACTAATTACTGTGAGCTATTGATTCGAAATTCTACGTGTGATGGTTCCAGTTAGGGACTTATCTGGTCTTTCGGAATCTTGAGAAAGGTCACCTTTGATCTAAATTAATGGCTTAAATCTCTCAACCATGTGTCTTAAAGTAAGCTAAACTGCAGTTCGTGGGTTCGACTCCCACTGGGGCCTCTTTTTAAAAAGTGCAAATCACAGAACACCTGCTTTTTACTAACACTTTATCCAAGAAAGTAGAGCAGTAGAATCCCCTATGAGAGGAAGCTCAAGGTTCCAAGTTCCTCTAATGATTATAATCTATTTTTGGACACACACACACACACACACACTGTCTGCTTGCTATAAGTGAAGGAAAGTAACTCGTGGTCTGAAAGGACTTATTTTCTACACACAAATATGACAAACGTGTTATGAACACTAAAGTTATCCTTAAACCGCATCGTACAGTTAGCTATTCAATATGGTGTTCACTGAGGGTGCCGTTGCGTCAGAATAGCGGTATGACTAAAATATGTAATGGAAACAAATGAACGCAATGTAAGTAAAATACGTAATGGAAATCAAAGAAATTTCATATTAAAACCGTTTCGTCACCATTTGAGCTATATATGACTTATGGTGATTCATTTTCATGAAAACATAAAATTGACTACTTTTTTAAATAATAGTGCAAATTTCCCTTAAGACCGACCTGCTACGCAAGGTAAATCATTATACGTAGTGGAGATTTCAGATTTCAAGGTATTGCCATGTTATTAGGTCTTATATAATATATACATATTAAGTACACGTGTAGTAATTAGTACATATACTAGACAGTCTGTTTCCACTGCTGACGAGAAACAGCAAAGAACGTATCTGGAAGTTAAAATAAATTTGGCATTACTAATATCTGATTATACCTCTACGTTTGTATGTAACCCGCCCCCCCCAACACACACACACACACACACACACACACACAATTTCATTGTCCCATTATTGGGAGCTGAACAAACGGTTACATTAAGAAGTGGTTGTTAAAAGCCGTCATAAAAGGTACTCGTCAATGGAATAAGTGATAAGTTGAATGTTTACGTATCTATTAAAAGGTAATATTACATTATCCTCAAGTGTTATATTGCCAGGGGCAGAACGTAGATTAAGTGTTGAATAAAGATAATGGTTACCTATAACACACATAGGTTGCTGTTTAGCTAATGATGTTATTTTAATAGCATAGTTGATCAACTTTAGGTACAGTCGGCTCCATAGCTCAGATGGTTAGAGCGCCAGTCTCGTAAACTGGAGGCCGAGAGTTCGATTCCCTCTGGAGCCAATACTTTTATTACTTTCTGTGACTAAATATTGCTCATTTACATGAATCTGTCGGAGTTAGAAATGTCTTGGGTGCAAAGTTCGTTACAAGCTTTGTGATTCGGGAGCTAACAGTTTCAGAAAAGACCCCATTATCTCTTTTAATTGCTGTCCCATAAAAGCCTTTACTGAGGTCTCATATATGGTATGGCACCATCTTTTCTAGGCTGGAGACTATGCTCCATTAGCTTCGTTTTACATCAACCATCGCTATATTTAGCAAGCTGAAAGCGTTTTGAACTAGCACCTCTTGGAGTCCCCTTAAGCTAAATTAACTATTTGACACCACATTACCTGAGCGGTTGTTGTATTGCATGGGGGGGGGGGGGGGGGGCTATTTGGATGATATCATCGTGCATTGATTCCTATCTAAAAGTTCTTTGACGTGTTTACATTCGAGAAATTTACATTCAATATGTACTATTGTGAACGGCATCTGTTATGCTCATTTTCACTCTCCGAAATGAAATGTAATAAGGGATAGGATCGGATCGGTTCCGTTCAGATGCACAGTCAGACAGCGGAGCAGTATGTACGATTTCAGTTACCTTAATGTGCAAAGGGATGATGTGGAAGGACGTAGATCGACGATTCTTGGACACGATAGGGCATGTTTCCTTTAAGCAACTTCATTGGATCGTATATAATATATATAAAATATGAAAATAAAATGGCATTTAAAGTGTTGGTATCAAGAAATTTCATATATCAATACTATTGGTATATCAAATTGTGATCCGCCCATGGCTCAATAATACGCATATTTAAACATTCTCGCGAGCGTCTGCATTTGATTCTAGATCAGTGATCATTTTCCACACATTTGTCATTAGTGACGTATGAAAATATCGATAAAAGTGTTAATAATCCCCGTTATCTAAATGAATTAAATATGGTACACATTTTCATCACAAACCTGTCTGCTTTCTGTTTACCTTTCTGTCTCGTGCATAAAGGACAAACTAAACAGAAATGTGGGTTAACGAATTCAGGCTGGATTAAGACCTTGAAATAGAAATTACACCAAGTAACCTACAAGAATATGGGTTCGTCGCAACGATATGTGTGCACTTTCCTTGGGAAGTATCTACTGTGTTTGCAATGATGCAAAGTTGCAAACCATGTCGACATTATACGGTAAATGTTTCGGTTACATGGTACATATATTGTGATGTATTTAACGTTTTGTCGTTGTCGTTGTTTCTTAAACATACTATAATGTTCTAAAAATTGGTTATTATTAAATAATATGAAAAGGTCCAGAGGTCTCTCTCTCTCTCTCTCTCTCTCTCTCTCTCTCTCACGTACCGCTCAGGTGTTTTGTGGTTAGAGCGTCCGCCTCGGAAGCATGAGATCGTTGATTTGTACCCCGGCCGAGTCATACCAAAGACTTACAAAAATGGTACTGACATCTGTCTCGCTAGTTGCTCAGCATTAAGAGGTTAGCGTTAGGATTGGTCTGACTGGTGTCAGGAAAATGTGACTGGGTGTGACATCGTGCTACATGTCTGTGATATACATCACTATAAAATTCTACACTGCAAACATCGTAGCGGTATGACCGACAAATTGTTAAAACTACGTTAAAAATCCTAATCACAAACACAACACCAACTCTCTCTCTCTCTCTCTCTCTCTCTGTACCACGATGTCCCTGAACTTATGAATCATGGTAAAGGGTAAGTCCATACGCTGGAACGTGAATGGATAAGCGTTCATGTGAATGGCGTAGCTAACCATGTGTTTACAGTGCTCTACAGATATCATTAACACCATTTTTCATGGTTAAATCATAAGTTTGCATTATATTGATTTATTCAACGTGAATGAAAATATAAACTGAAAAAGAAAAACAACCAAGTTATCAATATGCAAAGGTGATTGCGAATAACCACAAAAGGAAGAGAACTACATTTTGAAGCGGACACACTCGGGTATGTGAGGAGTTCATTCACTCGGTCAATAAACAGCTGCCCGTAGTAAATCTTAACTCCGTTCAAAGGGCAAGTATATGTACTTGTATATGATGTAAATATGATTTATTTGCATATTTATATATAAAACTTATGCATAGTATGCTTGCTGTATCACTCGTCGCATCAATTTTTCATTAAAAATAAACTAGGTAAGCCTCGTTTCCTTTACTGAAAAATGTATACATCTCGTGGTATATCATTGATTCAACGTACACACACACACACACACACACACACACACACACACAAGGAAAAACACAAATGAGATAAAAGATGCACAGAACTTATTTCAGTCACTGATTTGTATTTTCAACCTGATTATGACCGGGGAATGGGAGGTTGGAGGGGCTAACACCACTATCATCTGTGCGTTTTATTCAAAACGGAAGTTTTTGGTGTAAACCAGTCATTTCCAGTTCCTGGAAAAGTCCATATGCAGCGAAGGGGTGGATGCATAACTACACATGAATGTACTTAAAAAGACAAAACTACCTCGTTTGCTTACGATCTTTATAATGTCGAATCAGGCAAAGAGAAAGAAAGACAACTACAAATTTACCTTTCACGTGGATTTAAGAAGCTGTGTGAATTATATGTACACGTGTGCAATGGGATATAACTCTAAACTCAATCTTATGGTAAGTTACGGAATTATCCGAATAGGATGAACTACGTCACTCTGTTGACCGAGAAAATAGATTCGCCCATATTGCATGCAATATGGCACCGTGTTAGTATGGAAAGTCATTAAGAATGATTTCTTGATTACAGCTGGATCACTTCCGTAACGTTTTGGATCAGAATTAATATAACTTAGCTAACTCATCTTACTAACATTAGGTCAAAAATAAACTCTGTGTGTGTGTGTGAGGGGGAACATAGAAACGTAGAGGTATATTCAGACATTAGTAATGCCAAATTTATTTTAACTCACAGATACGTTCTTTGCTGTTTCTCTTGAGCTGTGGAAAAATATTGTATAGTAGATGTACTAATTTGTATACGTGTGCTTAATATGTATATATTACATAAAAACTAATACCATGGAATTACCTTGATCCATTAATTTATAGGAAAACCCGATCATGTGATGACATTACGTTGTATTTACCATATGGTGTAATGTGTCGTAGTAACACAACATGTAGATGATGTCCATACTTATCAGTGTATCGCTACAGTCCAATAAAAAAAAAAAAAAAAAAAAAAAAAATTTAGATTTCGAAGTCTTTCAATGTATTTGTTTATTCATTATATATCAACACAGTTATTGACAGACATTAGTACTATTGTGGAGTACTTTAAATTATTGTTAGAAATACATGTATTACTGCCTGCTGGGTAGGAACAATATGTTATAGATCGATTTATGAAATTAAAATGGGCACAGCTTGAAAGTAAGTGACTGGCCAGAGTGAAGGGATGATGCAATAGTACATTATTATGATCAATTTGAACCACTCCGTAAGACATATTGCATCGGCTCCATAGCTCAGTTGGTTAGAGCGCCAGTCTAGTAAACTGGAGGTCGAGGGTTCGAATCCCACTGGAGCTTCTCATTTGTTTTTACTTTTTTCATTCTCTTAGTAATCTTTCCTTTTGGATCTCCGATTTCGGCAGCCGAGTGTTCCGACCTGTTATGGTCATATTTCGTCATTGATATGAACGTATTACCTGGTAGAATAGAAAGTATATATCGTAAATAATTGTAGCTTATCAGAGTACCTGCATTACATTATTGTAACCACAAACTGGTAAAAGTATTTTATCAACTGCTACTAAAACAAACAATTAATGCTTAGTTTCCAAAACCTGTCGAAGTCCAAAACACTAATTTTTTTAAAACTAAATCCGTCAGATACGTAGTTGTAAAGCTGAGTTTAAGTAGTTGTACAGTTGAGGTTATTCACCACATGCCTCCAATAACACTATTGTTTCAATACACGACCAATCTGAACTGAATGGTCGCGTATTTTCTTGGACATTTAATGGATGTTTTGAAACAGTTTAAATAGTTCACACAGACAGTGCAATACACAAATATCTCCTCTATATGGAAGCGCAGGTTTTATTCATAGCTTTATTGTTGAAAATCTAAATTTTGAATTAGTTCTCTGAATTGAAAGTTTGTCCCCATATCATTTCAGGGTCAGGGTCAGGAATTATTTATATATTTTCTGGTGGGTAAACAAGCCAGCATAGTGAAGTCAGCAAAGTGATTATGTTGGGCCAATTAAGATACCTAAGATAATAAAGGAATTAATGAGCGATATCGAGTTTGTTCCACGATCTTAGACATGAGCGAATTATAAAGCATTATTAAGTAAATTAAATTCCCGAACACACTGTACATCCTGCAGTTTGAATCACCGGGGAGCCATGATCATGCAGGTAGATTACTAATTTAATGATATGGGTAAGGCTGAAATTTGCATTATGCCTCTTATAAAGTGTTGACTGAGACACAAAATGGCGCTGAAATTCAACTAGTCTATCAATATTGATTCCTGAAAAAGAGAAGTTTTTTATGCTGCTTTTTTCAGTTTGAAGAAATATGTGCTTTTGTAACAATTTAAGATTTACTGTTGTGTCTCATATGCTATATTTTAAAAAATTACTATGAATTCATTGGAAAACTTTATATCTACCAAAACGTTCATACAGTTAAAGTCTTCAACCCTTGGAATCAAATTTAGTTTTCTGTTTTGAGATTTGTTTTTGGTTATTGAGATTATCTTAGAAAACTACATATTTTTGTATTATAACTTGATGCACAAGCATATTATCACGGAGACCAGCCTTAAATTTTAAGATAAAAGAAACCCATTATTTTCTTTAAACCAACATACATTAATGTTTTGAAGGTGATTTGAGAGACAGAGAGTGAATTTTGTTTGTTTGGGTGTACATCAAATAAAGAAAGCGCTTATATGACCAGAGAAATAAAACGAAATTAAGAGAAAAGATACATATGTGTGCCAAATCTGGCGATTGAAGCAAGGGTATTTAATTAAACAAATAAAGGTTGTATCAGTTTTGTGAAAGGATAACATCAAACAAGATTAAATAATAAGGTAAAAAAACATAACCTTTCTGAATTGATTTATCAACAAGTATTAAGTTATTAACTAGTTACTCTAAAAGCTGGCTCTTTTCTATGTTGCAAAGACTTCTAAACTGCTTTTATTTGGCAACGAACTTTACACGTCAGAAAAAATATTTTGCTATAAAAGGAAATTAAAATGGATTATTAACATAAGAAGATTTACAAACATAAGATTACATTTTGCTCCATTAAAACCACAAATAAAATTGACCGTACCGGACTACACCAAACAATGTTCATCCTCTCGTATCCCTCTGCCATCCCACTCACATTTTGTATACGTATACAGGTTAGCTGTATTGACCTTTTTTCAAGAACTCATTCCTGTGTTTCCCGTTAACTAATTTTTTATGTGCATAATGAACATGCATGGTACAATACAATAGACAAACAAAACACTTATTTAAAAATAAAACGAAGGAAACTATCCTTGCATTGTTATCGTTTATTCCTTCATTTTTCATCATGTGAAATGTATTAAAGAAAAAAATATCCATGAACTCCGTATGTGTTGCAAATTTCGACTGGCGTATGCATCCTTACTATGGTGTGTATCGCTTATGTCAGAGAACAAAATCGCAAATGAGACGGGAATATCACCCGATTGCTTGAAGGCATCTGCCATCTATGCATGCTACGTTATAAGGTGCAAAATAGCTCAGATTGTATTGTATCAAAGTTAACTATACGACGGTATCTCGCAAATACCAATCATTCACTGTGAGTGCAAATTATATTTTTTTCGCTAGCAGGGTTACAAAAGTATTATTAAAGCAAGTTCTTGCAGTCTATACTATATTTATCTTACGTTGATCAATGAACTTTTATATCAATTATGATCACATATAGCAAACAAATAGAAGCCCGGGAGATGAATAAACACAAGCGGCAGCGAGCAATAAACTCATTGTTTAAACTTAAGGACAGGATAACAGATACAAATGTTATTTTATTACGAAGCACGCCATCCACGGAAACTGGCTTTGGAATCTTTTAAGTGTTCTGATTTTTGTTTGTTGATGAAGTCGGCCGACATAAGAAAGCCAACTTTGGTTCCTTTGGATTATTTTAAGTGTGCCGATTCCTTTTGTTTTACAAAATCAGCTGGCATAGGGAAGCCAGAATTTATTCCTTTTTACATTTATTAACGGGAATTTAACCCCACAAAATTGAATAATGGAACAGATTTGAAAGCGACACAATCTAGTGCGTCTGCACACACATCATTATAAGGCTGAACAGTAAAATTGTTTTCAATAGTTTGATCTAAATGTTCCTTATTCATAGTTTATAGCGTTTTATCTTGGACAACAAGAACCATGTACTTCGTCTTATAGGGATAAATATACGTCATTTCTGGTTGGCGTCCTCTATAGGTGTGAAATTGTAGCTAAGGGAAGTAACGGTTTTGTGTACTTTTTCTTCGAGTAATCAAATTATTTCCTCTTTACAATTAATAATTTTTTATTATTCTTTGGGTGCGAGTATCGATACTTTTAATCATGTAATGCAAATCTGATGCAAAAAGAAAAATGTTAAAGCATGGCCGGTGACCTTTAAATTAGAGAGATTTTTATTGATGTGGTTGTTTTTAATTTTCGCTGATTCGGGTTAAGGTCCAGGCATATTGTTATGCTTCCATTTTGTGAAGATTGCTTGAAGTATTTTCATTTCTCTCACCGTTTCATAACAATGGATTGGTAATGTTTTACGTTTGCGGTTTCAGTTCGCGGATTGGATGGCAGCTTCAGTTTTCGTTTACTTCATAAGCACTTTACTTCATAAACCACTTTTGCAATCTTATGCACGGTTTTAAGATTTCTGTTAAATAACGTTTAATGCTTTAATGCTTTCAAACACACACACACACACACACACACACACACACACACACACATATATATATATATATATATATATATATATATATATATATATATATATATATATATATATATATATATATAATACTTTAATTGTCACGTTTTTATGGAGCTAAATGAAAGGTTACATTAGGAAATGGTTGTTAAAAGCCGTAAGAAAATGTACTCATCAATGAATGAGTGATAAATTGAATGTTTAAGTATCTATTATAAGGGACTATTACATTATCCTCAAGTGTTATATTACCAGGGGCAGAACATTGATTAAGTGTTGAATAAAGATAATGGTTACCTATAACTCATATATCTAATGACGTTGTTTTAATAGCATAGTTGATAAAGTTAGACACAGACGGCTCCATAGCTCAGCTGGTTAGAGCGCCAGTCTCGTAAACTGGAGGTCGAGAGTTCGATTCCCTCTGGAGCCAATACTTTTGACCATTTACATGAATCTTTAAGGGTTAGAAACGCCATGGGTATAGGATGATAGTTTGAACTAAAACGAATATTTAAAATAAAAAATAAAGACCTAAAGGTTTATACGAGGATTTATTTTCCTTTTTGTATAACATTGGAGAAACTGTCAGTTACCGAATCAAACATGAGACTACGCCACAAATTTTGTTACAGTCTTTGTGGTTCGGAATCTAACAGTTTCTACGCAGAGGTGTCCCCATTTGCTCTTTTAATTGCAGTCCGAATTACATTTGACTTGTATATTTGTTGTTTTTGTCATCTCGTTCCTTGTCTGATTTTCAAAACCATGCCAAGTAAAAGTATCCTCATATTTTTGCATCATGATTTTAAGCAGTCAAGAATTTATACAATCTATAACACCATTATGTTTTCTATAATTAACTTATCATGACAACGGTTACAATGTTTATATAAGCAACATGGAAACAGAAAGAGGTATTGTTTACATAAACAAATAATTAGTATTTCTTGGCATAGTTTCTTCGGGACAATTTGTCCTCATGTTATATTTTTGAGACACTGAAAAAAAGCTTACAAGTAACCATATGTAAAAAATATTTCAGGTCACCTGCACGTAAGTCTTTTGCGTCTATGTGTTATCTGAATTTTCTTTGGCTAATATAAATAGATTATTCGTATGGGCTTATCAGTGAAATCACAGAAAAACGATGTACATAATTAACGGAAATACAATCTATGAACAACATGACCGAACCAATATGAAACAAATTGAAACCGAAAATGTATGAAAATGAAAATAAGAGGTACTAAATGGATTAGATGTTCAACAATATTAAATTATACCTAGTAAAAATAGATGATTAAATTAATGCCATATTTAGCTCATCTCAAAGAGTTAAGAGTTTAATGTTGTTTGCTGCGTTTATCATGGTAAAAACTGTCAATTGCTGAATCAGATAGCAAATCACGCCCTAAGGGCGTAATGTAAGTTAGTCTGCAACTGACAGTTTATACCACGATAAACACAGAATAAACAACGTTAAACTATTTTCATTGCAATTCTTTATAATTGTATTTTTTTTACTGTTATGTTTAAAAAATATATATATCTTATCAGTTCTAGAGCCTGTTTAAGCGTATGAAATGTTGTTGACGCGTTTGCTACGTAGCTATTTATTGAACAGGACATTCTCCATCTTCAACGTAATAGCTACGTCAATATCAAACAAAAAATTCTATCAATGGTACGCGATCGAAGTTCTGAACATTTCACCGCATGGTCTTTTTGTTGTTGTTGTTGTGGGGTTTAACGCCATTTTTCAGCACACGATAGGCTATACATGGCGGCCAGTATTATTGGTGGAGGAAGAACCTGGGAAAACCCCGGAAAGAACCACCGACCCTCGAGAAGCTACTGGCAAGCTTTCTCATATACCCACATTGGCTGAAACCGCATGGTCTTAATCTTGTAGCTAAATTCGCATCATGTGATCTGAGTAGAAGTTCAATATTCAAAGCAAAGGATGTGTTGTTTTATTTGACATACGAACGACTCTTGGATTTGATGCTGTCATGAGTTCATTGTGACTTGGCCAAATTTGTATTGTTCAGACACGTGAGTAACCAATTTTCGCGTCGTTACATTTATTTTCGTGTTAATTAACAAGTTAGGCTATCTACAGGGGTACCTAGAAATGGAATTAAAACTGTCGGTAAATGGTTGTTTTGATGAGGGCCCAACAGTCAAACAGTGCAACACATCGACATTGACATTTATGATAACTGATCCCCCATCCACCCCCACTTCGTAACTATTAAGGTCGGCGTCTTACCGTGTAGAACGGCGAATCCAATTGTTATAATGTTATCCTTTGACCCCCGCCCCCCGTCCTAAACCCTATATCCATTTACATATAGTTTTAAATTCATTTGTAACAAGCTGCAGTGAACTTGCTTGTGCCTCAAAGTTCTTGGCAGATTTTGAGTTTCAAACGCATTTTGTTTCAAATTTGGCAAAGAAAGAAGCATTTATATACAGAAAAACAGTAAAGATGTGTTATTTGGTTCTGTCAAATCAATTTATTAATTTAAAAATAAAATAAAATATAAACGCAGCGTTTTCATTTCGTTTTAAGCGCATACAGTTTGTATGCCTTCCAATTCAGTATTTATGTTTGTTACTTTGCACGTGACTCGTTATAAAAGTTAATATAAAGTAGTTCTCCGTACAATTTATACAGAAATGAACACATTTGGGTCTCATCACATGATTATCTTCTGAACAATGGAAATCTTCCCTTCATGTATCAACTGATGCAACTGCAATAACATGATATATAAATGTTTATTAACAAAATATACCTTGAGTAACACACACACATAGACACACACACACACATACACACAGACACACACAAACATTACCGCTAATATCAAGGCTATCAATCTCGACTTTAGGATATTCTCTTTCCGAGGGACGAGTACAAGGCTGTGTTTTACCATATCGAGATGGCTTTATCTCAGAGTTCCTTATCACACATAAGGAAGGTACTAGTACATTTCTGAGTGCATAGTGCATGAAAATATGAAGTAGGAAAGCAGTTAGACATGATATCAGTTTCCTTACCAATTTAGTGCATCCAAGTCAGTACAATTGGTAGATAAATATTAGATATTAGCTTTGTAATGCTTTGATAATAATTGTAAAATAATGACACACATGGATCTATCTAACATTATAAACTTATGCACTTTTGGATCTAAGAATGGCGTTATCGAAAATGAAAGTGTACAGAACGAAAATCGTGACAGAACTCTATATGTATTCTGTAGGCTTTTTTCTTTTACCTAAATGTTTGCAGTATAAGAGACAGGAGGCAAACGTTCATCCCATCCAACCTGCCCAAATTCGTACTCTACATATGTGCACAAACTTGAAAATGTATAGCCAGTTCAAGGTACCGCATTAGAATATTGTTGGGGTTGACAGAGAACAGTTAATGACATAAGGTAGATTCGGACCCGTGAACTTAATTAAAGGCTTGTTTTAGATTTGAAATTTCGATCTACAGACATAAATATTCATGTGAAAGAAAGAAAGTCAAATGATGAATGAGGTTCAAACTCCCCACCTATAAAGCGTGCAGTACACGCTAGGACTTTAACACGTGATCCGTGTATTAAATATCCCAAAGTTAACCGCAGATTGACGTGAAGACATGGAACCTTAAAAAAAGCATCCAGTTGTATTAGAAGAATCGACTCCAGTTTACTGGGCGCACCATATTTTCTTTGTTCAGTAGCAATAGAACTGATCGTCTCTTCGGCTGAATTATGGAGCTACCGTTACTGCATATATCAGATAAATGTTTAAAAAAATAAAAACTACTAACAATGTATGTTACTTTGATTATGTTTGCAGTGTCAGTAGTTAAAATGCCAGCATCAATTTTGTATAAAGTATAATTTATTCTCAGAATAAATTCATCATTATAAACCGCTCCGGTGGCCTAGCAGTTAGAGCGTCCGCCTCGGATGCGGGAGGTCGTGGGTTCGATCCCCGGCCGAGTCATACCAAAGACTTACAAAAATGGTACTAACAGCTGCCTCGCTTGGCGCTCAACATCACTATAAACTGCCACATTGCAGACATCGTAGCGATATGACTGAAAAATTGTTAAAAGGTACGTTAAAAATCAAAATCACATCACATCACATCATCTCTATAACATAGAGAATAACATGCACTATAGTCTGCCAATACAATCCCGTTTCTTTGTACCCTAATACCGATTAAAATAATGGAAAATGTTAATGTGATAAAAAGTGCATAAATCTTAGTCAATTCATTCATTGATTTATAGTTTCTAACCTGACTGTGAGTAGAGTGGCCCTCGCACCGTGATCTTCAGCGCGTTTCATGCTTAACGGATGTTTTCAATGTAACAGACGGACATGCTCCGATCCATTTTCAGTTCCTGGACAATCAACAAAGGGGTGTATCACGCTTACAGCAGCTGTACATACATAAGTCGTCTGCTTCAGATATTTACAAGGATGATCTACGTCATTATGTTTTCTGATAGAAATAAACTAGCCTATAGTGTACGCAATATGGCGCCGTGTTAGTATGGAAAGTTCGTTAATCATAAAAGGGTGATACAGATGCCATCATTAGTGCCATTCTTGTCACAGTTAGGTTATACACTATAAATTAATGTTTAATTTGACTTAGTTCTGTGCTCTTTTATTCACATTAAACTTTTCGTTATTGAAATCGGTAGAGGGGTACCAACAAAAGGGGATGTATAGTCAGACTATAGTAGTATCATTTTTTAATTTTAGTTTTTAAATTAGTTTTAGTTAGTGTGTGTTTTGAACAGTCGAGACAGGCAGTGTAATAAATTTCCTATTTTTGTACTCGTTTACTGGATATACAGATATGAGTAAACCGTGCAATACCTTTATCCATTAATTCCTTGCCAGATTGCTATAGTGGGATGACACTACGTTGTGTCGACTCGCTGTGACACAAATGTATAGATGCTTTCCATACGTAATAATGTGTCGTTACAGTCCTACGTTATAAAAGCATTATGTTTCAATGTGACTGACTGTATACCTTTATTTATCATATATCAATACAATTATCCGTAGAAATCTGTACTATGGAGAAGTATTTTCAATTACTACTTTGGCTGCATATGTTATAATTAGTTTGACAGGGCACAGTCGGTGTTATATCGATATAAGAAATGTGAAACGGGCACAGCTTGAAAACATTTGCCTGCCCGAGTTGAATATTGAACAACACGTTATAAAAATACCAAAATAAAATTTCTGTCATTTACTGTTTATCTGGCTCCATAGCTCAGTTGGTTAGAGCGCCAGTCTAGTAAACTGGAGGTCGAGGGTTCGAATCCCACTGGAGCCTACGCATATTTATTTTCACAATACGTATGCGCCGACGAGGTTAAGAATTCAAATTTTAATTTGAATTGACCCACTAAACATATAGTTGTAAAGCTGAGGTTACTCTCGACTAATAGTGATCGCAATAGTTTAAACACAGCAACAATATGGCGCGAAGATCCGTGCTCGCACTTTGGACCTTGTAATTTTAGTGAAGATTTAGAAATTAAAATAAAAATTGTCTGTTGTAGTGTCATTTAATACAACGCAATGTACAATGCAGTGAACGTAATTCACATAGTACTATGTGAAATACGTACATTGCATAGTACTATGTGAATTACGTACATTGCAATGTACGTATTTCACATAGTACAATGCAATGCACGTAATTCACATGGTACAATGCAAGTTACGTAATTCACATAGTACAATGAAATGTACGTAATTCACTTCTGTTATAAAGTATATTTTTTAAAATCATTATCTAGACTTTTCCTTAGCGTATTGTTATTATATTAACTATGTATTAACAGAAAGTCATGGCGATATTAGCTGACTCACCAAGTGTTTCTATATATGAGTATTTTTTATATTTCCCGAAAATGTCATGGCGATATTAGCTCACTCATTAAGTGTTTATATTTATGCGATGATAATTTTACTTGGTGACAATATGCAGGTGTGAATGCAACCGCTATACAAATCTTATTAAACAGCATCCCCAAGAATGGACCATGCTGAAAACTCCATTATAAAGATCATGTTCTATTTCGAGTATATCTCCACGTATAACATACCCACTTCTCAGCAATGAGTAATATTATTCAATCCGATACAGTTCAAGCAATTACACGTATTGTGCTATGGAATTGTCATGAAGTTGTTGCCCTGCGTAAGGTCATACAGACAGGACAAGGCACACGTATCGTGCTATGGAATTGTCATGAAACTATTACCTTGCATAAGGTCATACAGGCAGGACAAGACACATTGTTTCACCAAGGTTTTAGCCATACCTTTATTCATGAAAATCCAGGTTTTGAAATTGTAATCTGAATTGAAATGGTAGTCTGAATTGAAACATGGTACACCAATCTTGAAATGGTAGTCTGAATTTAAACATTGTATACCAATCTTGAAATGGTAGTCTGAACTGAAACATTGTACACCAATCTTGAAATGGTAGTCTGAATTTAAACATTGTACACCAATCTTGAAATGGTAGTCTGAATTGAAACATTGTACACCAATGTTGAAATGGTAGTCTGAATTGAATCATTATACACAAATCTTGAAATGGTAGTATGAATTTAAACATTGTACACCAATCTTGAAATGGTAGTCTGGACTGAAACATTGTAAACCAATGTTGGAATGGTAATCTTGACTGAAACATTGTACACCAATCTTAAAATGGTGCTCTGAATAAAAACATTGTACGCCAATCTTGAAATGATGGTCTGAACTGAAACCTTGTACACCAATCTTGAAACGGTAGTCAGAATTGAAACATTGTACACCAATCTTGAAATGGTAGTTTTAATCGAAACATTGTACACCAATCTTGAAATGGTAGTCTGAATTGAAACATTGTACGCCAATCTTGAAATGGTGGTCTGAACTGAAACCTTGTACGCCAATCTTGAAATGGCGGTCTGAACTGAAACCTTGTACACCAATCTTGAAACGGTAGTCTGAATTGAAACATTGTACACGAATCTTGAAATGGTATTCTGAATTGAAACATTGTACACCAATGTTAAAATTTTAGTCTTAACTGACATTGTGCACAAATCTTTCAAATAACATGGTCAATAAATATTTATCTGCGTTTTTAAAAGGTATGCTTGTAAGCAAATTAAATAGGTTTCAAATCTTAAGAGAGTTTAAAACACAGAAAATATCAAATGAGCGATGGCACGTCAGTTTCACGATCTTAGATACTAATGAATTGTTAAGCATTACTAAATACTGTCACAATGAATTTCGAATTATTTTCTTTGTTATTTACATCGCAAGGACATTTGATTCACTCTCATAATTTTCATTCTCTAGAAAATCAAATAGTCAGGGCAACTGTTTGCCTTTCGAGGGAATAATTAGGCAATAATAAACGCAAACGGTCCCAAACGGACTGAAACATAACGTAATAACCTCATTAATTCGTCAGGAGTAGCAAGGTGTGTGATACACTTATTATACCAAGATACAAGACATCATACTCTGTGCAGTAGGTTGCCTCCGTTAGGAAGGATAATACCACTGCCACATTAATGTAAATTTGGTGGTAAAATGTACAATTCCATAGTTATATCAAACTCAGTTATACAATGGATAACGTCAAGAATGTGGAGATTTTACACAGTATGTTGGAAAAGAATGCCATTAATTCTTTACAGGAGGAGACGGAGTTCAGGCTGACGACGGTGCAAGGTAATCTGGTTGGTCATTATATGCTCATTTTTTCCCCTGTTAACTTTACATTGTCAGAATCGTGCAGTATTACCCGATACTGAACCCACGCGCCAATACACCTATAACATTCACTTGTATGAAGGGACTACTTTCTATTGTAAACAAACAATGGACGCAGACGCCATCACTTTATGTTGTGGTTGTTTAAATTTGTTCTGAATGAACTAAAACAGATGCTTCGTGGACTGCCACATACCAGCTGCTTTGGCACATTCCGCGTTTATACAATAATCTAGGCTAGCTACAGTATACACAGACGCAAGAAAAGTTCATTACAAATAACATACAAGCGACAAGTCATATACTGTCTTCTTTAGCTTGTGATAAGAATGGCCAAAAAAGTATAATTACAGTTTTAGATCCTGAATTTCCTCAATATGTACTTTTTTAGTTCTGCAAATCCGAATTACGTGAGCCATGTCACAGGTTCTCAATCTTGATTACACATTTCAAAATTGTACTGTAATTTCGATGACAATTGCAATTACATCATCCTTACTGCACTCAGAATGAAATAAGCATTAAATTCCAAAGCGTCGTTTTGATAATTGCATTTGAAAGACTTCATATTTGTCCCACATCATCATTTCAAACATTCAATAACAGAAACTGAAACACATTTGCAGATGGCAACACGTTTCTCCCTAGCTTCTTCAGTCGGATGTATTTCATGTGGAATTTTCACATACAAATCCAGTCCATAATCACGAAATGTCGTAGAATCGAAAACAAAAATACCAAATTCTATTCATTTAAGATTAAATTGAAAAGTTGTTGCAATGCACATTCATTAACAACTTCCATTTTAACTAGACACGCCATTTTCTTTCGAAAGTTATATCCGCAGTAAAAATGTTGTTCTTGTGTAATGATGAATATGAGCTTGTGTATTTAGTTGGTAATACGACATACATTCATTTACATTGTTTCTTGTAGTGTATTTTGTTTATATATATATATATATATATATATATATATATATATATATATATATATATATATATATATATATATATATATATATATATATATATAATGTATAATCCAATCAGCTTCGTAGTGTATGAATGTGTGAAGACTATTGGCCAAGGTTTATATCTTGGGTCAAAACATCCTTCCGACAGTGATATATTTTGAAAGAGTATGGACTCTGAGCGGGATGAGAAGACCAGTTTAAATTAGTCTCATGTTATCTATATCCATACTTTTTGTAATTCCTTTGTACATGATTTTAATGTAAGTTGTATAATTTGTATTCATGGATGTACATTATACAGATTATCTGCAGTTTGAGTTAGCCCACGTGTTATGGACCTGTTAAGAACGCAGAATTTCATAGTATATATAAATAGATGCTTACGTATGTGTTGACAGGTACTAGAATTAATCTTAATGACGACTTCGGGTTAATTTCTAATTGACTCACACACAAAAAAGTAATTAATTAATACCCCATTAGTTGGGCTAATTAACATGAATAGGCAAATTTCTAAATTTATTGCGTAGTATGATCTATCACCTGGGGTTATGTTGTCGTAATAGAAGGTGTAAATAATGAGAGAACCAATCAGTCAGATTTGTTCCTAGTTTTAGAGTCATTCCCTTTTCTTGTGTTCATGTTATACCTCTGCAGTTATGTTGTACTTACATATTATTCGAGAGGTAAAACATTTGTTTGGACTGTTCAGGGTAGGTAGTAAGTTCTCATTCTTTGGATTATAAAATTAATCTGGAAACGTTTTGAATTATTGAATATTTTTTATTACACATGCGCAATCTTAAAGTGAACTGGATCTCAGTTTGTTTGCTTGTTTGAGGAAGATGATTATCTCTTCAAAGATGAAGAAAATTTCTTTTCCTTATTTTATCTGGGTTACGTCTGTGCCATTTGGAATGAAAACTAAAATGACTTAGCTAACTGACATAACATCAAATTGCTAGTGAGTAAACCTGTGATGGATATTTAATTACACAATATTCGAATTAATGTACCAGGATAGGAATACTGTTATAATGACCATAGTACAATATCAACTTCATTTCCTGGCATATCGTGTCCTTCTCTTAAATTTGTTGAAATGCATCTACCAAGATAAAAAATATTACAAATTAGCACTGTATTAGGTGTTTTAAAAACACAATTAAAACAAATCTTTTCATCATCTCTAAGATTATCAGTCGTTCTTAAAATTTCATGGACTAGCCCACAATAAGGATCATAACGGAAATCGTGAGCACGCAGGTAGAAAACTAATGTGGTGTTAAGTGTTCGTTTTCCGCCTGCATTCAGTTTGAAGAATTCATTTGAAAACTTTATAACATCTACCAAACCTTCCATACAGTGAAATCCCCTCAAGTGTTAAGACTACGTTCTGAGATGTCTGTTGCCTAATAATGATGTCGAAAACGTGAAAAATATGTATTTACTTTTTATAAGAGGGTGTATTTAGGAATAGTTTAAGTAATGGTTTGGGTTAAATTCGTTCATTATATATTTTTTTTATTTTTTAGTACTTTCGAGGCATATTTTTGTGGCTTCGGGTAAAGAATGCTTTAAATATTTGATCCTCTCTAGTACACTTTTATTTCCGTGGATCTGTTATTTTCTAATTTTCAGGTTTCTCGCATACAGAAATAATGATATCGTCAGTAATCGTTATTTTATAAAAATATTGCGCATGGTAAAACATTTAAGTTAAAATGGAGTACTTTGATATCAAAAGTGTACATGGATAAAAGAGATTCATGCCGATAAAACAATATTACGAGATAAATACCTTTCACCTTTTGCATTTATGACAGACTAAGAAAATCACTAAAATTAAAATAGCAAAAGGTTTTAAATTGATTGTAGCTTAGTATAGGTTATTTGTAAATGACAGCTAAAAGAGCTGCAGAGAGTGCGAGTCAACCTCAATGGCACCAGGCAGGAAAATCGATACGGTCAGCCCTCATGAAGGAAATCTTTATTTTAAAAAATAATGCTTTCTAAAAGAGCATGGGAAAATTCGCCACATTTTCATTTTTTATAGGGCGAACCCACTAATCGTTAAAATGTCATTTTTTTTTCTTTCTTCAAACTAAAGCCTTCTACAAAACCGACAAAAGAGGGTCAATAAAGCCAAATTAAAGCCTCGAGCTAAGCGGTAGTTTCTCTAATTGGTTTAGTTAATTTTTGTTGCTTTTTTGTCTTCGTCGGTTTTAGCAAATATGTGCGCGCGTTTATCCGCAGTGACACGCATTTGTGGTTGCGACCTCTCTGCTGCTCTCATCCAAAATTTGTTTGAAGGCCTATACAATATCGTAAGCGGGGGTCGTGTAAATTTATTGTTATAAATCTGTATGGGGTTGACTGCTCGTGAAAGAAGTTTTTAAATTTAATTATATCCATGTCCCCGCTACACCAAGCCTGATGAATATTTCTCAACGTATGTGTATCGACTCCATTAAATACAACTAGAATGTTACAGTTGTCTCTTATCACTTTTGGTATTTGTGTATATCGCTGAGCAATGTAAATCAGGATGTAGTATCGTCGCTGATGAAGCTACAAAAGGTCACAATCAGAAGAGGACATACCGCAATTTACAGACCAAAACTGGGTAAAGGTCCGTTTATCGATACACTGGTCATCTCGCGTGTGGTATGTCTAAATCGTTAAAATACTTAGCGCACTCTCTCATACCAAGAACACTTCCCGGATAACACGCTGCCATATCAACCTAGATAACGTCGTTACGATTGTAGCGAGTATTCCACAATCCACCGTGTCCGTATTCGACATAGCTGCGTTGCACATCTTCAAGAAATTCCAATCTTGTTGGTTTCCATGAGTTTGTCTCTTGAGCAAAATGAACAGCAACTGTCAGAACGGCAAAACCATTGCTGAGTAATTGTTCAGCATCGTTAGGGGTATATCGCTGCGCAAGAGTTTTCGTTTTTTTCATGGAGAGATTCTAAACGAGTAATGTCTCAGCTAGATCGTACAAACTGATCATAGTTTCCATCATCGGACATATAAATCAGGATCATTCTTACTTATTTTTATAATAAAATCAAACATATCTCCGCGGTAAAATCTAATGGTTCGATTTCCTGGAAATATTGGTATTGCGCTAGTCAACGCATGCCCATTATGATCAATAATTTCAATTGGATCTTCTCCTTTTTATAATGTTTCGAATAGTGTGAAATCTCTCCTGTTATTGTTTTTACTATTAACTGAATTTTATTGTTTTTTTTTCTAACTTAGCAACATCATTAAATGTACCTCTCTTATCCTTGACTGATTCAGCCCACTCACCTATTTTTACTTCGTAAATCCGTTGACTCATTTTCACGTATCGTATTTGTGAAATATCCCGTACCTCGTTCAGCTACATAATTTAGCCTTGACAATTTCATCGGCGCAAGATCACTGATGTTGGGTTTGCTTGGAACGGAGAGCGCTTTAGACCACTCGGCCACTCGGGGCCTGAGAGAGAGAGAGAGAGAGAGAGAGAGAGAGAGAACATTTTTCTGTCGTGGGACTATGACCCTGGCTATGTTACTAGTGCCTATGAATGATAAATAAGTTTTCTCTCCCTAATTAGTAGTGATTACTGAAGACATTAAAGTATTGTAGACCAAAAACTGTTAAAATATGTCGTTATCTTAGATCTGCTAATCTTATTTTTATGTTTTCACATACATGTGTTATTTTTGAGGGTATCACTAGGATGTGTCTGACAGAGTACATGAAGTCTTACCAAAAATGGTTTGATAGTGCCATTTGATTTACCTGTAGACTGCTTGTATAATTACTCCATGACAATTGGCACATCATTTTTTATTTTGGAAACACTTTAAAATTAAGTATGCAAATAATCATATTAAGATGTTTTTTTACCTCACGGCCTTGCATGTCTGTTGTGTCTATCTCTTATATATATCTATTTTATGGCAAAGGTAATGGGTTATACTTGGGGGATCCTCAAGGATTAGGAAGAATCATGGCATACCTGATCACGGAAAATAATAATAATGAGACAATGAGAGAATCAGTATGAAACGAATTGAAACCAAAAATGTAGTTAAAAGAAAATAAGCTTATTAATTGGAAAAATGCACTATAATGATAAATTATAACGAATGTATAAACGATTTTGAAATATTCGCCATATTTTGCAGATATTAACGTTTTGACTTAGGGAAGCTGCCATAAAGTTTCACCGTGACTACTTTAAAATTGTTTTAGAAAGCAATCTGTGATTTAAATTGTTAAACAATTTACGAGAAAGAGTTCAATTGTATGTAGCAGGCTAAACTGAGTTATCACGATACATGAAAGTCAAATTACAACTTTACTACAGCATTTTTCAAGCTTAATTTAAAATATTGATTGACACCTAACCTTACCTTACGATGGTTATGGCGTAATATATAATGTCAGTATGGAATTCAAATCAATGAAACTGAATGCTAACAGTAGATTGACTTTGAAGTCACGACGTTTTATCTCCTTTTCATCAATCAAGGTGCCCATTGTAAGCCACGAACATGTCGGCTGTTAAGTTGTGTTCTAATTCCTTGATTAGCTATCGGCCTATTCAAAATTATGAGGTGAGAAAATGATAATGTGAGCAAATGCACTACACAGTCAAACAAATAATTTAATCTCAGATCATTCCTCTTGAAAGACATACATTTTAGTTTAATTTATCTTGAATATGAGAATAAACTGCTTTGTTATTGTTATTAAATACATTTTTTCTTTGTAAACGGTGAAAATTCCATAATGAACCGTTTTAGTGTTAGTTCTTATATTCTCTCCATGAGCATGTTAGCTTTAAATTGCAAAGCTATAACAGTCAAATAGATCAGCGTGACTCAGGCTTACGATAAGATTCGGGCCGCAATTGTTTTTTCATTATCATTACCCAAAAATGTAGTCATTATCTGTTGTTTGTAGAATTGAATCCTCTCATTGTTTTTGGTCATGATCTTTAATTGAGATTTTAGCGTTCTTGTTAATGATTACAACCAAAGTTGTATCCTTTAAATCATTGATTTTGTTTGTCTGTGTGTTTTTTTTAACGCAGGATTGTCGTAGAATGACTACATAGAAACAACGTGAGCTATCGTTCTCCACTACCAGTGCACAAATTGTTATAAGTTGCATAGATGAAAACTGACACTGGTCTTAAATATCATTCACTGGCCACATTTGCGGTATAAAATCTGTAGATATGTAACTCATCTGATACAAATGCATGACTGACATCTGTTCTGCAGAGTTATGGGAATGTTTCCACTCTTTGTTTTTCTTCTCTGTTTCCACCCCATGTGTCATGTTTATCTAACGTTACCAAAGACGGAGGAAAATGTACCATGTTTTTGCGGATACATATATCAAAGACGACTATCCAATATTTCACCATTCAAATATATGCCTTCTTCACCCTGAATGAAATACTGAAAGTCTACATATGGCTAGTCAGTGATTAAGACTATTATTGTTACAGAGCAAACCTTGAAAATGTCTCTACGTTGGAGTTAGCGCTTGACTTAAAACGTATATGCATGCTACATTTTGACGTTTAAGGGGGAAATATGTGCATGGGAGGTAGTAGGTTCATAATATCACCCCCCATTTGCAAGGTGACGAAAGGTAATGTCTCCCTGTTACATCACAACCTGTAACTCTGTTTAGTTAGGATATCAAAACTCAAAAAGTGAATGATTATCTCAAGTGAAGGAGGCGTGTGAATGTGTGTTGCATTCATACTTTCTTGTTATGTGGCAACACATAATGAATAGTCTGTCTTTATTATTTACTCATGTCCTGATCTAATTTGTACAGATTACTTCAGCAACTCTGTACAGTGTTACATTTTAAGGAACGTCGTCGATATGTGGTAACATGCTTTACAATCTTAATGCGAGTTAAAAACAAACAATTAATAATTTCCCACGAGTTAAGTAATTCTTTCTCGTTTCTAAAATTAATTTACACGAGTATTCGATGCAAGGTACAAAGCAAGTTGTAGTTGTTAAGAGGAGTGCTAGTAGACACAAGAATGTCATACAGGGTGAATTTAACTATTTGGTTGTCCGCACATAATCCCTTAAACACCTTTGAACAAACGGACCTTCCTGCAAAGCAAAATTATGGATTTATGCATGGAACTACTCGATATAAATCTTTGTCAAACTACTCTCCAAAGTTCATTTTGATTCAACGACGCTAACTGAGGTTATTGTACCTCGGCAACAGTCGTCAGTGTAATTGTTCCTTTAATTTTGTTTTAGAAAAATATGTGGATCAAGACTGCCGGCAACATACTTTGCACATAGTCAAGTTAGAAAATGTCAGTAGTATTTAATACTCCCAGTGCACGTGTCATTAGTCTTTAATGGTCCCTTACTGCAAACAAATGACATAATTTAAGTTAGACTTCTTCCATGAAATTATTTTATCGCCATATTGGAACTACTTCGGTCAAATGACCACAACATGGCTGCGCACTATATGCGGATGTGATGTTCCTTACATTGATTGCTGGAAAGGATAAACGTAATAGAAACGTGATAGTTTGAATAAATGACTAACTCTACAACATTTGGGCATATTGATCCACCGTATGTTTCGTGTTGTGCAAAGGCCCCAGGATTTACATTTTTAACTTGTGTGGTGGAAATACACTTGTAAGCAACTTACTCAAAAGATTGGATGTTTCCCCAATTTCATCTGTTGCAGCTTTATAATCTGGGTTTTCTTGTCTCCAGTATTTTTGTTGAAAAAAGCTGATCAAACAAACAGTTCCTGTTCAACGTATTAACTTCTTGACGAACAGTAAGTAATATATAAATACACCTATTAATGCAATGCAAACAAATACTTCATTCATGGCGCGTATGTATCGATCTATTTTTCTTCATTTCCAGCCTTATATTCGAGAAGGTTCATATTCGAAATTCATGAAGTTCATGCAATATTATTTAAAGTACTAATTTCTCAAATAAATAAATGCATAAAATGAAATAAATAAATAAAGAATTAAACTAAATATTTACTATCAATTCAGCAGTGATGCATAATTACTACAAGCACAACTAATTGGTCAGAACTATGTCCCCTATAAAATGTGAGGTATTTTCATTTCAACGATATAATTAATGATTCTTCTGTATTTCTTTTGTTTGATTTTTCTGCGTTGGCTAAAATCTTAGAATACACAATACCCGGAGGGAGTTCAGACATTAAATGTATACCTCGTACTTCATAATCGATTGGCCCAAAGTAACTTCAGAAATCGTATTGTTACAAGCCAAGGGTCCTTACTTGACCGAAGGGTTGTCAAACCCTGGCCCAATTCCCGCTACAAGTCATAATTTTAACCCAACTTTCCAAAGACTTCCATACAATTTCAGTTGTAAATTAGAAAGGCCGTCGTGTCCATTCTATACCTAAATTTTATTCTAATTAATTCAAGACCACATATAAAACAACCTGTAAACATCTATCAACCTCACTTCTGCATAGTTTATCTTCATCAGGTTTCCGTACCACCAGCCGTTCACGCCTTAGAAAATATACGAGTATCCGCTAACACTGGGAACTATTTTAACTTCGCCACCTTAGGCCAGTTAATGTATGCTTTAAAGGCTTTCCAGGCACATTTCACCAGTATAACTGCAGCACATTTGCCCCCCATGGCGACATACACGGTAGCTGCCGAATCTCTTCTTATTTATTCCTTTGTGTAATTTACCGGTTTCTTACCTTAAATACTGCCACTGCAGTCACACTACCAATGTACACCACTATATTTTAATACGGACTATCTTACGACAGAGACATACATTCGGTTTTGGCCTGAATTCACTACTAGTGAACCATGTCATCATGGAAATTCACTAACACTTCACTCCGTGACGTTTGCTTCTAGCAATTGGCTAATTATTTCGAGCTAAGAATATTTCCGTTGCGCCGAATTCCAATAAACACATACATAATCACACACATCTAAGAATTCCTTAAAACGGGACGCTATAACCAAACGCGCATACTCCATATTTATTACAATATTTTATACTTAAGACTTGAATCGTCAAAATTAAAAAATAATCATTTGCTTCTACATAACATTGACGTGCTTATATAATTGTTGTCGTTTTTAAAGATTATTGTGTATGCAGTATATTGATTTTTTGTCTCTAATTAAATGTGAAACATATGTAATTTAATAATTCTATCAAACAATAAGAGATTATTTATGGTCATTTTCTTGTTCAATTAAATGTTCAAAGGCCTATTTTGTCTTTTACTGTGTCATATCTACCACTTAATTTGTCGCTATTTGGTTATATCTCTTTCCTTTATTTAAAGCAGCTATTTCATTTGAAAACCTTCGTACAAAATCGTTCAATTCCATCTTTTATAACTTTAATTTTGTTGCTTACATTAGTTTCAGATAAATGAGTCTCTTTCAAAGGAATAAACATTTTTGCCGTTCCATTAATAGTTATTTCCTTTCTGTTATCGTTAATTCGTTATTTATTTTAGTTAAAGTCTTCTTTTGCAAGTGTGAAAGTAGGTAGTGAAATAGTCAATGAAAATGCAATAGCAAAACGAAACGGACAATTTATTAGACATGTTAGAAATGCAGAAAAATACAAAGTATATAAATGAAAATAACAAATCTAATAATTTGTTACAGGTACTGTAAACCATATATGAAGGATTATACAAAACAATGGTGAAAATAATACTACAACAAGTACATGAAAGAAAGATAAGGTAAGAAACTTATGTTAAATTACAAAGTATGTCTTAGATGTATAAAATGTAAAGACTGTAAAGAAACCTTCATATCAAAATGAATCTACTTGGTATTCTCTTGCGTTTGTAAGTGTGTATTGACTAATATTTAAAGCATTTCTGACATACCAAGTGAGTGTTTGCTTATTCGTTCGTTCAATCAATCAATATATCGATCTTTTGAGACAGATAATGAGATTGAGAGGAAAGAATTGAGGTAACCTCTTTCATGGAAAAAAAAATCTTTTTTTATATATCTCTGATCATGATATCTCTTTTTTATTAGAATGATTAACATTATGTTAGTTCTATTGGTGTATTGTTTAGAGAGGATGTAACTGATGGTTATTGATGGTTCGATTGCAAAAAGCTTGAAGGTATAGATGACGATTTAGATATAGATCATGCTGTCCATCGGAATATTAAACTCTGAACAGCGGAGAAATTGCTTTCGCTGTTTAAATATTACACATGAAGACTAATGGACACAAATATAAAATTCCAAATTGCCATCTGATCGAGAAATGCACGAACAGATGAGTAACGTCGATTGATCGAACGGACGAATAAGCAAACACTCACTTGGCATGTCAGTAAGTTTTTAAATATTAGTCAATACACACTTACTAAAGCAATGTTATAATCCTCAAAAGTAATAAGGATGGTAGAAGTCAGAGTAATAATGATGGATAATAATGATGAGTAATAATGACATTCTAGATAAATGTGCATACAACTGCAGTACTGACTTACAAAAATCGTGGACAAATGTGTATAACATGATCCTACTTATTTATACAAGTTTCGGACAAGCGTATATTGCATGGTCTTGCTGACTTGTACAAGTTTTAGACAAGCGTTTATTGCATGGTCTTGCTGACTTGTACAAGTTTTAGACAAGCGTTTATTGCATGGTCTTGCTGACTTGTACAAGTTTTAGGAAAGCTCTTTCGAGACAGATAATGAGATAAAGAGGAGATAATTGAGGCAACCTCTTTCATGTAGAGAATTTTTTTTATATCTCTGATCATGATATCTCTTTTTATTAGCATGATTGACATTATGTTCTTTCTATTGGTGTGTTGTTTAAAGAAGATATAACTGATAGATTGTATGTTAGATATTGCTGGTAAGAAATAGGTTTTCTTAATTTAGTCTACGTGTTCAGTGAAAACGGGGAAAAGGATAATAGAACAACATAAAATATCAGATGAATTTATTCCTTATAAACTCAAGATACTTCGTGTCATTACATTTGTACTCGTTTTATGAGTACAAAGGAATTTACATATACTATATTTCATCCAAAAAGTCACACGCCAACCTGGTATCAATTATGTCCCCATCCTTTATTAAAATTATAATTGGAAGCTGGAGGAATAAGTCGTCAGAAATTGCATCAATGGTTTCGTATTTAAATATATAATGGACTTGAATTCCAATGCGAACTACACAGAACAATTTTTATTTCATCGTCTCCAAATAGCTAAGTTAAACATTTGTATGAGAGAGAGAGAGAGAGAGAAAGAGAAAGAGGTTAACCTATATTTGCCCTGAAGTGTGACTAAGGCAAAGGTGGCACTTTATAGCCTACCTGTAAGCTTTAACATTGAAAACCGGATACCTAGATACTGTCTAAAAACTTCCTGGTTAATTATAAAGTGTTAGGTACGATTACGGTTGACTTACACGATCCGATATTTCGTGTGTTCAATTGTGAACAAAACACGTTAATATCTTTTGTTAAACAAATTTAACAATTCGTATGTACTAACTGTACCAAGAACTTCATGTGTGATTGAAATTATTCCTGTCGGATTAGAGATATAATCATCTGCTTTCTTGTCGACAATGTATAGGATGGATCACCTGCCATTGAAAACATTTGTTGCTTTTATACTCCTTGTGCATTGCCACACCGCTAGATGTAAGTATATTTTATTTTATTAACTTAAAACATTTTATTGTGATATATTTTGATATTGGATATATAGGCTTTGATTTGCCAGTGTGTCTTGATTCTTTTATAATAGCAGCTATATATTTCATATGGCAAGCTGATCTAGTTCATAGGCTCTACATATAAATGCAACGTTAACCAATATATGGTCAAAGTGCAAACGAGTAATTTTTTCGATATATATATATATATATATATATATATATATATATATATATATATATATCTGTTGTTTTTGGGATCGGGTACAAAAGTGATTGAATATGATGTCTCATAAGCTTGAAGCCTTAATGACTTTATTTAAAGAGGGTGACACAATTAGCTAAGAATTAATCTACATTGAGGCCCTCATAAAAAGGAATTCGCAGTAACTGGAGTAAAAATGGCTATTAACACATCAGTGATAAAACATAAAAATTCTTCTGTCGAAGGGTGGTTCTCCTGGAAATAAAATATCGATGAAGGGTTCATGTATAAAGAGTGACCGCAATGGCATAAATGTAAACGTACTATGTAATCTAACGGCATGTGTTCTGCTTGACATCTTTCATTAAGTTGCAAGTTTCTCGAAATCGGCTGGACGAATTTTCTTCAGACTTTTTACTGCTTTTCGAAAGGTGCCTTACTTTGATAATGTACGAGACGCATTGAAATCAAAGTTCTCTAAGTAAGGGTTCAATTAGTATCATCTATTGATACAGCTTATTAACATTTGGATGTTTTTTCACAGCAGGTCCCCCTCCCCCCAACAACGGTGTCCTTAATTCTGCTGTTTCGTCTTCACGAAATTCTTGAGAAATTCCGTTTAGGCGGACTCTCCCAGAGATAAAATGGCAACTATGAATACTAGGTCTGATCTGAAAAAAACTGCAACTAAAGTAGTACGATTAAAATGTCACTAAAGCTGACACCATGTGAAAGATATTCTTCTAACATTAGTGAGCTTGTTGATAAAAGTGAAAGTGTTGACATTGAAATCCCACAGCTTATAACACTATTGTATGGCTTTATGAGGCGCCGTAGCGGACAAAAGCTTGTCCAATGAGAAAGTTGCAGTTGAACTTTCGATGTCGCATGTCGGGAAGCCCTTATAGTTTTATTTTCTTGATCGAGTTATTTGATTTTATATGTTGAATCATACAGTGGTGGTTTATAGTTGTATTTCCTATGTCGACGTTTTACAGTGTATAATTTGAATTGCACAGCGGTGGTTGACATTTTAATATCATATGTCGAGAATCCGTAATTCACACATTGTATGTAACTGTTTGTGAGGAAAGTTCCATTTCATATGGCGAATATTTAGATTTCATCTTTTGAATTTCACAGCGAAGATAAGCAGCCTCCTTGTTTAAAATTTATGCGGTCCGTTCGTATTAATACAAGATATCTTTATGAATTGTTAAAGTGGACATTGTGTAATGTTGCTTTTAACACCAACACATTATTTCATCATTTAAAAATAACAAATCTGAAAAGCACAATAAAATGTCAAATTACCGCTGTGTAAATCAAGAGATACAATCTAAAATCTCCACATACGAAACGAAACTTTTAGCACAATCAATGTGATTCAAAATGTTAAATTGAAACTCTCGGAATTTTACATTAAAATTTCAACAACCGCCGTGTAATTCAAAGATATAATCTAAACACTCGATATTGGACATAGAATAACAATTTCCAGAATCGAAGAGGTTAACAGCCAGCAAAAGTAGGCTGCTCCGAAAGTTCTCATGTGAGCATGGCCAAATTTTATGCTTTGCACAAAATACAAAATATTGCGCATACTTTAAATTACAATTAGGAGATATATTAGACTGACCTTAGAAATTAAATATAGTTACCACACACACACACACACACACACACACACACACGCACACACACAAATATATATATATATATATATATATATATATATATATATATATATATATATATATATATATATATATATATACTACCTTTACACTGGTAGAAAATCGTTCCAAATGTCTCCACAAAAAAATGACGCTTAATGGTGGAGCCTGAAATTTAACTACTTGATAAAGTACGTCTATCAGATGTTAAATGAACTTTTCTTTGTCTATCAAGTAGCATTTATTTTCCCCCAGAAAGGTATTTCCATGACTCATTATTATAGCATGTATTGCCTATCTGCTTCCCGAGTTTTTAAGGAAAATGAAAATTATTAAATTGAGCCTTTCCATTCTACATCCTTCCGTTTTCCCAGACTATGTACGTTGTATTGTGGAGTACTATCGTGTGCTCATTGGGCATATTCAGGAAGTTGGGTCTTATTCTGTGTGACATTATCTGCACAGCGAGTTCTGAAGGTCGCGTGATTAAATTCAATCTGGCATATAATTCTTTATTGTTTTTTTTTTGTGTGGGCGATGCCTTGTGAATTGGGGGTGGTTGGGGTAATGGGACAGAGATTGATTAACTATTGGAAACGTAGTCATTTCACTACGTGGGGAATTTGGAAGGGATTTGGGATTTGGGTAGGGATCTCGAAGTACTGTGTGACTTAGAGAATTCAACATCATGTATATTACCTTAATACCTACAACCCCGAGATGTTGAACGTGAAATAATTGTATAAAATATGTGAGTTAAATGATGTTGATCCTAAACAATTTACATCAAGCAGCAATTTATACAGATTATATTTCATGGTGGCATACCTTATGCTACTAAAGGAATTTCTGTATTTCAAGAATCGACCACCGTTTAAACTGAAGTTTGAAGAGTTCATGAAAAACTAACTGTACCTGTATATTTTGAGTTAGTCAATGACTGTCTAATTAGTTCATGTTTGTTTTCAGACAGATTATGCCATATTATCATTACAGCTTGGATACAAGACTTGTAGCGATACATGAATCCTGTCATATAGATGATAAACAAGTTTGTAATGTAGACCTTTCATAAAGGAGTAGGACATCACTAAACTAATCCTTGTGTTTGCTTCCGAAGCAGCTAAGCCGTTCCAGCATCTTTAAAGATTTGAATTAACAATTTCTACAAGTCTGTTTCTTTAACTTTTGGAAATTGATCACAGTGCAATACGGTACCTTAGAACCAATCATCTCCATCCTACTTGAGTCTATAGTGATACAAATATAATGTTCAATTTCCATAGATACCCATTGTAACATTCGTAATGTCGTAACGTTAAGTTTCTATATGAACATAATATCTAACCGACCGCCCCTCCATCCATTTTACTAATATGGCCGAACTCAGCACCCCATAGTAAATCGCCTCCTCCCCCATTACTACACAAGAATTATAACTTACATCGTCCGGACTACATTGAATGCACGGATATGAAAAAAATAAAATCAGAGAATGTTACCAAGGGCCGGAGATGGCAATTTTCTGATAAATTTTGGAGACCTTAATTTAGAGTTTCTTTATATACTTATCCATCACAATATTGTTCTGTAAAACGAATTATCAATTACTCCAGGTCAGCCCCTTCTGGACGTCCTACCAACTTTCCAGCTCACCCTACGATTTCTTCAGCGCGCCTTCTTTAGCTCACCCTACTATTTCTCAAGCTCGCCGTACAATCTCTCTAGCTCGCTCTATAATCTCTCCAGCTCAGCTTCTCAAGTTCTATGTACTATTGCTTCAGGTCGCCCAAAAATATTTATCCATTTAACCCTACTGACTCTCCAACTCGCTCTATTATTTCTTCAGATCTCCCTGCAGTCTCTCCAATTCGCTCTATTATTGTTTCAGACCTCCTTGCAACATCCAGCTTACTCTACGATCTCTCCCGCTCACCCACACGATTGCTCCAGTTCACTCTACAATCTCTGCTGTTCGCCATACAACTTTTTCAGCTAGTCCTACAATCTCTCCTGCTCACCCTGAGATCTCGTTAGCTCCCTCTACATTCTCTCGAGCTCACCTTCCACATCTCACCCAACAATCACTCTAGCTCGCCGTAAAAGCTATCCAGCTGATCATTATCGCAAGCCCTACGCTGTCTCCTGCTCACCATACGATCCATCCTGTTCGTCCTATTATCTCTTGAGCTCACCATGCGATCTATCTAGCTCGTCTTCGACAGATCTCCCCCATGATCTTCTCAACTCGCCCTAAAATATCCAGCTCACCCTACTATCTCTCTAGCTTGCCGTACAATCTATCCAGCTTATCTTATCTCTGCGTCGCCCTACAATCTCTCCAGCTCATCTTACGATCTCTCCAGTTCACCAGTTATCTCTTCAGCATGCTCTAAAATCTCTCCAGCGCACCTTACGATTGTTGTGTCTCGCCCTACAATCTTTCTCGCTCACCCTACGATCTCTCTGTCTCACCCAACAATCTCTCCAGCTCACCACTTGATCTCTGTAGTTTTCTCTACATTCTATCCAGCTCCTCTTCCTAAGCTCACCCTACGAATTCTCCAGCTTGCGCTAAACTCTCAAGCTCATCCAATGCTGTTTCTAGTTTTCAATACAATCTATCAAGTTCACCTTAAGATTATCAAGGTCAACACAGATCTCTAAAGCATGCCCAACATTGCCTCCAGCTCACCCTATGATTTATCCAGCTTGCTCTTAACTCTCCAGCCCATCCAACGCTCTTTTTAGTTTGCAATACAATATATCTAGCTCACCTTGCAATGATCCAGGTCAACAAAGACTTCCATAGCTCGCCCAACATTCTCTCCAGTTCACCCTGCGATCTCTCCAGCTCGCCTTCTCTGGCTCACCTTATGAACGCTCAATCTCATCCATACTATTGTCATAACGGGCATGGAAAGTTTGAGTGGGATACCAAGATCCAATGAAGACATTTTTGAGAGGGACGGCAAACAAAATATACACTTACTCAATAAACAAGAAATCTTTAGATATTACGTAAGACTGAATCAGAAAACGACTCCTCTCCTAAGCGTTTTAGGATGATTCACACTATTAAAAAGGAACACATGTAACTTATCACATTAAAATACGCCAGTAAATAAATAAACGTCGCATTTCGCCACCAAATTGACACGTGACAAATACAACTGTTGTGTAAAATTAACTTTTTGAATTATTTCGAAATGTAAAATGAAAACATGCTTTTAATGTCATTCAGTTGGCAGCTAACTCGAGAATTTCATTATATTCTTCAATGATGGAAATAAATGAACTTCCAGTAAATTCGAAATCAAGATCCCTAATCCCACGATTTAGTCCTAGGGTCTTAATTGGAAACAATTGAGATCCAGAGTCCCATCAACATAGCCCCTGTGTTTAACGCGATCATTACTTGTAAAGCAACACCCACCAGTATATCATACACACACCAGCTGGGCATATTTTTCTGGTATTTCATGCATTCCTTTTGTTAAGGTAATGCATTTACACAGTTGGTACACTGAACATTTGTAACAAAAATCTAGGGCAAGTTTAATTTTCTCTATTTCTTAAAAATTGAATTATATTAGCTAATAATGTCAAACATTGCGTCTGCGCATTGTTTGTATATAAACATATTAGACTTGTCTCTTACAATTTAATGGTAAACAGGATAATTCATTCTAAATGTCAGAGCCAAAGATTGTAATATGCAGAGAAAGAGAGAGAGAGAGAGAGAGATCGAGATCATTGTATCGTTGTTCTGAGTGATGGAAGAGGATAATGGTTCCATTTACACCTTACAAATGACTATATATTGGTAAAGTCCAGGTGAATTCACATGTTATATAAAAGCTTTCCAAACCATATATAATGACCTTTCCAACCATGTATATAGACTTTCCAAACCAAATATAAAGAATTTCCCAACCATATACAAAGACTTTCCAAACCGTATATAAAGACTTTCCAAATCATATATCAAGACTTTTCAAACCACATATAATGACATTCCAAACCATACATAAAGACTTTCCAAACCATATATAACACTGGACAACAAATTTTTACAAAAGTCATGTTACTGAAATAAAATTAGTCAATTCTTATCAATTTTTATGTGCTGAACACGAATATGACAGTCAAATTGCAAAATTGGCTCTAGTTTTTTTGTAATCTGCAAGAAATTAATGTTTACATAACGAAATGCATTCCAATAGTAAAAGGTCAACTGTAATAGCCTACCTATAAAAAATCAAGTCATTGACTACATCTTAGATTTCTTCGCCTGTCTCTTGTACAGCTGTTCGGGAGCATCTCTGAGGAGTGTCCAGCAGTAGTCAGCCAGCATTGTAGTGGACCATTTTCCCTGGTATCTTTGTTCCATTGTTGCGATATCTTGATGAAAACGTTCGCCGTGTTCATCACTAACAATACCACAGTTGCTAGGAAAGAAATCCAAATGGGAATGAAGGAAGTGAATCTTTAGAGACATATTGCAGCCAAGTTTCTTATACTTCATCAACGTGTCTTCTACTAGTTCCTTATAGTTTTCTGCCCTAACATTTCCGAGGAAGTTTGTAGAAACTAGGCGAAGAGCATTCCATGCTTGTTTCGCGTCACCTTCCAGCAAGTTGTTGAACCGGTCATCTTTGAAAAGCTCTCGAATCTGAGGACCCACAAAAACTCCCTCTTTAATCTTTGCTTCGCTGAGTCGAGGGAATTTTTCATGCAGGTATCGGAATGCTGGCAAAGTCCGGTCAATGGCTTTCACGAAGTTCTTCATCAAACCTAGTTTGATGTGAAGGGGTGGTAGCAAGATTTTCTGAGCCTCAACCAGAGCTGGGTGTTGGATATTCTTCTCTCCAATGGCTACATTCTGCCTGTGAGTCCATTCCTTCCTCATGTAGTGCATTTCCCTTGCTCGGCTATCCCACTCGCATAAGAAACACATGTATTTTGTATATCCTTGCTGCAGTCCCATTAAAAGGGCAACTACCTTCAAATCACCACAGAGGTGCCAGCTGTACTTGTTATACTCAATGGAATTCAGTAGCTGCCTTAAGTTATCGTATGTCTCTTTCATGTGGACAGCATACGCTACTGGAATAGATGGAAGAATGTTTCCATTGTGCAAAAGCACAGCCTTGAGACTCAGTTTCGAAGAGTCCACAAATAGTCTCCATTCTTGTGGGTCATGAGTGATTTTTAAAGCATTCATGAGGCCCTCAATATCGGAACAGAATATCAGATTACTTTCCTTTCTGAAGAAAGGCTCCAATTGCTGGTGGCGCTTTCGATATGCAGTAATTGTGACATCTTCTTCTAGAAGATTCCATTGTTGGAGTCTTGATCCTAGCAATTCTGCCTTGTTCTTTGATAAGTCCAAATCACGAATCAGGTCATTTAGTTCTTCCTGTGTTATTCTGTGTGGGGTTGATGATGCACCACAGTGAAAATCTGGATCACTGCATGCTGATGGACCAGGAGAAGAACAGGTCGACTCACCTTTGTCTTCGTCAGATGAATCAAGAGAATATTCTGCTGGAGGTTCTGGAATAGGAAGTCCCTCACCATGTGGAACTGGTCTCAATGCAGACGGAATGTTTGGGTAGACTATTTTCGACTTCTTTCGCTTCGTTATTCCGCCGGAAAGAGGAGGAACCAAGCAGAAGTAACAGTCATTTAGGTGGTTGCTTGGCTCTCTCCACACCATTGGGACTGCAAACGGCATTGATGACCTTTTGCAATTCAACCACTGTGAAAGCTGTGTTGTACATGTAGCACAGCATATATGCGGAGCCCAAGGCTTGTCTTGGTCACCAACCTTGCATCCGAAGTAAAGATGATATGCCTTCTTCACTTGAGAATTGATACTTTTCTTCTGGTTGGCAAATGTCACTTCCCCACAAATATAGCAAAAATTGTCCGCGGTATTAACACACTTTCGAGGCATTACTGTTCTTTATTGTACGTAAATGGATAAAATAATAAGTTTTATGTAACAGTAGCTTGAACTGTCTCGCACAACGTCTAAAATATTTTAAATGCTGAACCTATCTGATTGGGCTTTATATAGTACACTGCTTACGTCAGCTTCAGCAGCCGCCTGGCATTAGTATAATAGGCCTACACATGTATAGTACACTGCTGACGTCAACTTACTTCAGCAGCCGCATGGCATTAGTATTGCATTGCATCAGAAAATGATGCAATCAACTGTGGATGATGTGAGCATGATGGTATTATGCAATGTTACATCATTATTCCGGATGTTGCTGCAGTCCTACTGGAGAAATTTACACAGTGAAACATAGAAAATGAGGTATATGAATATCTTCAAAACGAGAGCCAATACAAATTTTTCACGGTTATATTCGTGTTCGGCACACCAAAATACTACAGATTAGGGCCTTTTCAAGTCAGTAATGATTTCACTGTTGACCAGTGTAATGACTTTCCAAACCATATATAAAGACATTCCAAATCATATATCAAGACTTTGCAAAACATATATAATGACATTCCAACCCATATATAAAGAGATTCCAAACCGTATATAATGACTTTCCAAACCATATATAATGACTTTCCAAACCATATATAATGACATTCCAAACCATATATAATGACATTCCAAACCATATATTACATTCTGTCAAGAAAATAAATGTCCAGTACGAACCTACAGCATTAGTTGTTTTTATGCTGATTGTTCACTGTCAGTAGTGAATGGGGACACCCTAGGGATTAGGGGACTTCCATGTTAAAAAGGGTATATCCACTCTGGGGACTATGTAAAATTTAACATAGGAGAACAGAATATCCACTCTGGGGACTATGTAATTTAACATGGGAGAAAAATAATATCCATTCTAGGGACAAGGGGAATTTAACATGGGAATAGAGTTTGGGCCTGTCTAGGGACAAAGGGAATGGAACATGGGAATACTGTGTGGGCCTATCTAGGGACAATGGGAAATGGAACAGGATCGGGACCTTATTTTAATACGGTCCTGACCTGATGGGTCTAAGGAAAGGGAACAGTCAAAAAACTTGAAACATGGAGGGGGTCTCTACTTTATTTTAAAAAAAAAAAAAAAAAAAAAACAAAAACAAAATGGGCTAGGCAATTGAAAGTCAAGAACTTTTCGAGACCTATGAGTGGCCCTGAAAAGGGCCTTTGGGTTTCTTCTTTTAATTTCTTCTGTTTCTCCACCAGCTTCTTATTTTCTTTCCTACACTTTTTCTATTCTTTTCTTTCTTTTCTTCCTCCTTTTTCTTCTTTTTCTCTTCTTTCTACTTCTCCTCTGCTTTCTTTCTTCCTCTTCTCATTTTCTTCTTCTTTTTCAATTTTTTCGTTCCATGCTCTCATCCTTATCCTTTCCTCTTCATCCTCCTTCTTCTCCTTCATTTCTTTCAACAGATCACTGATGATTTTCTTTAGTTTTCGTAAGTTGTTAATCTCCATCTTCTCTCGATGGGGACTATAAGAATAGTGAACCTCGTTTAGCCTAACTAACATTTGCTCCATCATGCCCAAATTGTCCAGGACGTCTCGCAATTTTTTCATTTTATCAAGGTGGTTCGAAGCCATCTTCTTTTTTATTCTTTGCGGAATGGTGTGAATGACGAACTTTATGGGTTCTTATAGTTAAAGTGCGGACGTGAAGGAAAACATTTCCCTAAAACATAAAATTTATATTACCTAGATCATGACCAAACAACGCGCGGACGTGAAGGAAAACATCCCCTACTTTTCTCATTTCATATTATCTACTATCCACATACGTGAAGCATCAATAAACAAACCACAAATCTACCATCCACACACGCAAAGCATTAAAATGAAACCCAAATTTTATTTCCACACAAACCAACTTAAGCTCTTACAAAACCCAGTAATCTACTATCCACACTAACGTACGTGAGCGCCTACAAACACAAACACATACACTCACACTATGAAAAAAAAGAGTCAGTGTTTATATTCACACTACTCTACATACACACATTGGCAAATCGATTACTATTTCTTTTCTAAAGGTTTCGGTAGCCCTGACAAGGGCTGTTTGTTTTTGAACTCCAGTGACGCCTGGTTAATGATGGCACCTTCCAGGCCTGGCACCACACACACATCTTCTTCCCCAGTCTCCTTTCACTTTTTTCTTGGGAGTGCAGAGGCGGGATAAGTGACTTCAGAATCCCAATCTTCTGTCTCTGGGATTCTGAAATTTCCTCTCTCCTTTTCCTCCTCTTCTTTTTCTCTTCTTTCCTACACTTTCATCCTTCCCTCTTCGACGATGGCCTCCGCGGCCAGTTCATTTAGTATGCGACTGGCATATTCCAGGTGCATCTGGAGTTCTAGAAGTTTAGCTAGTCTGGTGTTCATTCTGGTGTTGATCAATCAACAAGGGTAGCTAGACTACCGAGCGATTTTCAATTTATACTAAACGCGCGGACTTGAAGGAAAACATCCCCCTAAAACAAAATTTATATTACCTAGATCATGACCAAACAACGCGCGGACCTAAAGGAAACACTCACTCACTTTTTTACTACCCATTACTATTTTAACAATTTTCATTAAAAATAATATACTATCCACATACGCGGAGCAGCAATAAACCCCAAATCTACTATTCCTATACGTCAAACATCAAAAAACATTATCTACTATCCACACAAACGTACGAGAATGCTTACAAACACAAACACATACAATCACACCAGAAAAGAGTCAGTGTTTATATTCACACTACTCTACATACACACGTTGGCAAATCGATTGTTATTTCTTTTCCAGAGATTTGGGTAGCCCTGAAAAGGGCTGTTTTTTTTGCTTGCGTGAAGTTGAAGCTAGGGCGATCTTTTAGTTTCTAAGAATGCGACGTCCTCTGACGATAGACTTTCTGACGATAGGTCTGCTTCTTCGGAAAGAGACGAAGAAATCTTTGGTGTCGATACGACAATCGACAAAGTCTCTGTCAGGTTCAGGTTGCTGTTGTTGTTGTTGTTGTTGCTGTTGCTGCTCTCTCTGCTGTTTCTGAAGTCTGTACTTTTCTGTCCATTCTTCTTTCTCCCTGTTCATTTTTTCTCTGAAGAGCTCTTCTATCAGGTCTTCAGTGACTTTTAACATTCTCACATTCTCTATCTCTTCTGGCTTCGGTATCAGACTGTGTCTGATCCTATGCAAATTCATGTAGGCTTCGTTTAGCTTAGCTAGTTTGGAGCACATCTTCGTAGGAGGATGAGTCGACAATGGATGGTTAGACTGGAAACTCCCCCGGTTCTTAAAGTCAAAGCGCGGACGTGAAGGAAAACATCCCTACACGGTTTTCGAGCCGGAACGTAAAATGAGTGTCTTGAGAGGGATAGTAAGAAGTCAAAGAGCATGAATCAAGATTCTTATAGTCAAAGAAAAGACATATGCATTTTTTTTCAAAACACAACATTTTTATTCAGAATTAATTAACACTAACAAACAACTCTAACATTTTTAACAATAATCCAACAATATAACATCAAACATTTTTTTCTTCAAATTACAAACATTTTTTCAACTCACACATTATTTTGGACAGGGCTGACAACGTTGTGAATGAAATTGTAATTTCCACTGTTGGAAGTCATTAGGCCATTGATGGGCACTACGTTTCCTAGCTAGAGACAAAAGATAAGCATAATGGTCACAAAACCATCGGTCTACTTTCACATCGTTTCTAGAAGAAGAACGAGGATCAAACTGATTCACTAAATCTTCAAAGGGATATCCCTGACTGCGATGATGCAGAAAATACACGCAATATTGTCCACACACCAAGGAATCTGTGCCTTGTAATTTCACATTATTGAATCGGGTGATCTGAGCATTTCTTCTCATAAAGTTAATGATATCGTCTTCCAAAGGAGGCAATCCATACGAATCGAAATATTCCACACATCCTTCTTGACGAAAGTAGACGGCTACCCAGTGGGTTCCTGGGAGATGACTGTTGTCCGTGTAGATCAATTAAGCTTGATGGCCTTGAGGTTTGCGATGAGGGAGTTCATCTTTAGCACAGACGACAGGATTCCAAGAAGCCGTGTACGAACTGTGGTTCAAAAGGTAATAAAGTTCCCAGGTATCCATGTTTTGTGTTGTTTTTTTCTTCACAGGTAATGGTACGTCATCAATTCGATCCTGACATTTTGCTTGAAAATGTCTGACAAATAACCGTTTCTTCGCTTCGTCTCCTCACTCTGATTCAGGAGAGCTTCGATTCGATGGATCTCTTGAGTGGTTAATGATGGACAAGAATGTTCACGCAAGTCTTTATACCACTGGTGCAACACGACTTAGTCCGAGATGAGACTCCAAGCTTCGTCCAGATACTCGTTTAATTTTTCTTCTTGACTCAGCATTAGGCATTTATCATGTTGAATTTGACTGGGGTGATCGTTTTGACATCCATAGCAATTTTTCTTGATCAGTTTCGTAATTTTTTCGACTAAGTGTTTGGCCAAACAGGAGACTAAATGGGCTTCTTGTTCTGGCCATCTTGACTTCATCATGATAACTTCTTCGTCTTTGTCTTGGGATTCTTCTTCTTCCACGGTCTCATCACATTCCATGTCCAAAGTTTCTCCACTAGGTAAAGAGGGATAACAGTCTTCCATGGCCTCTAATAATCTAGAATGACTTCTCTTAAACTGTTGATTTCTATGGTATTGTCAAATTCTGCATACAGGAGGACGTTCACTGTGTCAGGTAGAGGATTAGTAAACTGAAGTTCCACACGAATCTGGCCGTATTTTATAGGGTGGAAATGTCCCTCGTCGCTGCCTTGGTCTGGAGTGAAATCAAACGCCCACAAACCGTAGCCTCCTGTATAATCCTCGTACGATATGCCGTGCCTGGTGCTGGTTCCTAACTGTCCGGTGGCTTCGTACAGGGACAAGTACGACCTCAAATAATTTCTGTCACCAAACTTAGGCTCAAATGGTCGGGTACACATTGTCTTGCCATCGCGACTGACTTCGATCTTGGCTACGTTGTAATGCTGAAACAGGAAAGGATTTTAGTTGTGGACTCCGTTGAAGGCTGAATTCTTGACGATACCAAGGATGAAACGCTTGGGTAACTGACCTTGGAACAGATGCTCTTCGATCATGGATCGCTGTCCAGCAGAAATGGTGAACGTTTTTACTTCCACGCGTCGTATGGATACTTGGCGGTCGTTCTGCTCAACGTTTGACTGATGTCGTTTCCCACTTTGGGTAACACTTCCACGCGTCGCACGTAGAGCCTGGCTTCATGGATGATGGTTTTGTACTCGTTAGCATGGGCCAACAAATGGAAAGCGGTACTGCTACGATTCAGTCTCAGGCGATTATCCACTCCGTTCAGTAAATACTTTACTTGTAACCGCATGTCCAAATACAAACGATCCATCAGTTCTAAACTACGTCCTTGCAGAATTTTATTTCTACGTGTGTTAAACCCCACATTGTGACGATCGTCATCTGCTGTGAGGGCTGTATCATTAAACGTATTATCACCCGCTGTGTCAGGTTTCCATACCACGCAAGCATCCAGATGAGTATTCTTGGCTTCTTTTCCGGACGTCAAGAGATTTTCCAGGTAAGCACGATACGGGTAAGTATCCATTCTGCTGCTGACCAGTTTGTTATTCAAGGACAAATCCACTTCGCTGAACAAGGAATGCATGAAATTGTTGACAGGCGCTACCCTATCATTGGCTCCAGGATTGGTGTTGTCCGTTTTGATCACTTTGACTTTCAAATACAGGTAACTGCTATTCGGATCGATGTAATCTTCGGGCTGACCTTTGATGTCAAACTCGATGGGAGCGGAATCCGTCAAAGAAGAGACGGGATGAAATGATACCCACTGGGATTCTTGCATCGTCATCATGGTGGGTGGCATGGCAAACAGATCCAGTTCCGACTTGGAACAAGCGCAAGACTCTCGGTGCAACATTTTTTCTCTGTGTCTCAATATTTTAATAATCGAAAACGTCTAAGTCTCGAACGGTTCTTCTTTTCTTTGTCTTTCTAGCTTTAGGAGTGTGAAATCTGGTGAAAGGGTGTTTTCTTCGTCGTCTCTTTCTGCCTTGTCCTTGCTGAATGCCTGACTCGGTAGCGTGTAGGGCATTTATAGGTGTTTCTCGTCGACCCAAAAGGTCTTTGCCCGTTTGCAGCAAGACATTTTTGCCTGCCCTCAAGAAAGCTTGTTTGGGGTTTTGTTTGTCGATGATGACATTTTGGAGAAATTCTTTGGCTTGTGTCAGTGCCGCATCTTTCAAGGCGTGCAATCAGCATGTCACCATCGGTTTCATATCGGAGCCACCGAACGAAAAACCGATTTTAACGTATCTCCTAAACCGTGTCCTCGCTGTCGAGCAACCACTCGGTACACTGGATACATGACTTACGAGTCGTGAGAGAACCGTTTTCGAAAATGGAGTTTCATCGTGATTTTCTCTTTGGTGAGTGGAATATTTTGTCCCAGATCTCCTTTTACAGCAATGTTGACCGTGTCCAAATAAGACTTGCTGACAGGCAAATAGTGAGGATGTACAAATTCGCGGTGAACATGATAAGTGTTTCCACCTTCCTCGTAAGTGGCCGTGGCAGAATCCACTTTGAAAGGAATGACACGCAGTAACGGCACGGAGGTGTGTCCCACCACGTTATACTCCACCACATCGGAGTACACAAACATAAAAATTCAGTCCTTGGTTCAGTTCTACCGGGGAACGAAATAACTTGCTAAAAGACTCGTTGTCGTAAATGATTGGTAATTCGTTTTTCTTGATCATGGCCATTCTCATGTCCATGTCTCCGCCCAACATGTCAAACAATTCAGGACAAAATAAAATGGACACGATTTTACCCCCGTCAAATTCATCAGGAAGCGACGAGCTGCTTTGTGGTACTCCATGGTGACACTTTTTTTGACACTTTCCAAAGCTTTCAGAAACACGACATTAAATCTGGAGGTAATGGTGCTGACCAAATGTTGACCACTAAAATAATAGCCTGAGGGAATGAACAAGTGGTAGGACCACTCTTGAGTTTTGTCATCATAGGTTTTGTGATCATATTTGACATGGGTATTCAAGTACTTTAGCATTGGCTCGTCATGAACTTCCACCGTAAAAAAAAAATTGATTAGGAAGGACATTGAGGATTTGGGTCGGGTGAATGATTTCCACTAAAGCCACTTGCCAATGGGCTTCGTGATCTAATGGGATGGCCTGAGGTAATTTGGCCGTGTAACAGCACAACGTGTTCTTGGGAAACACCTCCATGGAACTGTCACTGGGTAAGGTTAAGTAAAATTGGTTGTTATTGCTCAAAATCCCAGAGTTCTGTGGCTGTCCTAAGGGTTACTGGACGTCAGAGGTGTGTCTCCGCCAAAAATGGGGTTATTGTTGTTACTGGAGTGGTGACTGGTACTGACACTGGACACAAGGTTCCCGTTGTTCCCGTTCAAGGTTAATTTCAGGGAGGGATTAGGAAGCTGGTAACCGATGCAACTGCTCAATAAAATTGTCCACAATAGTTTGTCTCCTTGTTGCAAACTCAAATTGGCAATGGCTGCTCCGATGACACAATGCACCACGAAGATTTGGCAGAGAAAGACGATTTGCGTTTTAGGCACACGCTCTCCACACCACACCCACAAGGGTTGTTTCTGTAAATCTTGCAGAGAAGAACTGGGTGAAGGAGTGGTTGACGTAGCTGCGTCTGTGTGAAAGGGCATGATGGTCACTTCTTTTTATAGTCGATGACTTGCAAAGCGTCGATCCAAGAATCGAAACTGGGTGGATATCCTTTCCAACGTACTTTGACTTTTTTGACACGTCGTTTGCCCACTTTACGGGTTCTGCGTTCGAGAATGTTTTCGATGTCGTACACGTCGTCTTCTTTTTTGGCGACACGTTGTAACACCAGTAAATAAAACGTTACTTTGAGCACTTCTCCGTTCATGTCTTCCAATTTATAGACGGCAGGATGACGGCCATGCACTCGTCCAGTGACACGAAACAATTCGGTGGTCCAGTTAGGTAAGTGTCCTTTGTAAAAGTGCGTTTGGTTTTGCCAATGCGCAACCAATCTCCAATGGCCAACACTCCACTTTTCTTGGGGACAGCCCTCGTCGGGGACGTACCAAACAGACGCTCAAACACCAGCACTTCGTTGTCGGGAGTCACTTGTTGCGGGGCACGAACAATGCTTCGATGGTAAGATTGGTTGTACACTTGCACCAGGTGCGGTAAGATGTCGATGTACTTCAGAGTGTGGTGATGCGTAAAATATTTCCACATGCGTTCTTTCAAAGTGCGTTGAAAACGTTCCACGATGCTGGCTTTGGTTTCAGGATTCTCGGTGGTAAAAATATGAATGTCACGTTTCTTTAATTCTTTTTGGAAAGCTTGGTTCAGAAATTCGGTACCCTTGTCCGTTTGCCATCGACGAGGGTGACGACCGCTTTGTTTCAACACCCGTTGCATGGCTCGCACTAACTCGCTGCTCGATTTGGAAGTCAAGGGCACGACCCAGGAAAATTTGGAAAAGACGTCGATGACACAAAACAAATATTTGTAGCCACGATTGTAGCTGGCCAAATGAGAGACATCGGCTAAATCGGCTTGCCATTGATGATCGATGCCTTCCACTCGGGTGCGACTTCTGGAAAACGTGCGTCGAATGGGCTTGTGTAAAGTGTAAGTAGCTTGTTCTTGTAACCATCGTTGCACTTGAGGCAAACAGAGACTTTTCAGTCGCGTTTTGGCAGCACGATACAATTTTTGAACTCCTGCGTAACCTGGAGGATGGGAGGGATCGTAGTAAATGCTGCCTAACACCTTCTCCATTGTGTTGGTTTGTTAATAAGGCACCCACTCTTCGAGGATGCTACTTTGGGTGGGACGAAAAGGTGGTTTGGAAACGGATTTACGTGTCCGATGGGCTACTGGAGTAGAAGTCAAAGGTAGTGGTGGTGGTGGAGGTGGCAATGGAATGGCTTTGGTCTTCTTTTCTTTTTTCACTTCTGGTTTCCCTTCTTTCTTTTTCTCTCCTGTCGAAGGAGGAGTGGACATCATCTTTTTAACCCAAGCTTTCATTTCTTCTCGTTGGGGTGTGGGAGACGGGGTCAACAAGGATGCTGCAATCTTACTAGGCATGGGAGCTGCTGACGGTGTTTGAAACACTTCACGGATCTCTTCTTCCTCACGTCTTCGTGGGGTAGCATCTCTGGTGACCCCTGGGGATGGTAGTAGTGGTGGTGGTGGCGGTAGTGATGATGGTGCTGAACTTTTCATCATGTCTTAAAATCTTTCAGAGTGGGTAGATCTGTTTCGTCTAATGCTTTCTGGTGAAAGAGTTGCAGTCGTTGCAAGAGTTGACCGTACTTTTGCGATTTTTCTGTTTCGGACAAATCTTGGCGATCCTTCAAGGACTGCAATTCGTGTTGTAACTGGGACATTTCACTCAAATGGGGATTGGGAGGTAAATGCGGGGTGCGTTGTTCTTGCCAACGATGGTATTCCATCCATCTTTTGTAAGGCACTAAAGCTAGTTTTCGTCCTTCCATGGGATGTCAGGGGTCGATTCTGAGATCTTGGGACTTCAGAGGGCCTTTTTATCTTGCTCCCACCATTCCTCCCAACATGGTTCCCAAGACTCCTTTCAGTAAGGGGCCTAGCAAGAGGGGTAAAATTCCTCCACGTTGCACCAACATCTTCTTCTTTTGACGAATGGGAATTTTCTTTTGAACCATTTGGCGCAGAACGTGACGATGTTTGCCTAAGCATTGTTTCTGGTGTTTGGACAAAGGGATCGTGCCTTTCAACACGTTCAAACAACATTCGCACACGGTATCGATGACCTCTTTGGAGGCTGATTGAATGAGATTTTTTCGTAAGGGTGGAGAAACTTTGGACAGGACAGATAACATGTCTCCATGTTTGACTAAACGAGGAGGCAGTCCTTTCCTTTTCTTTCCTTGGGTTTTAGAAGAGGGCTGTTTTCTGGAGGGTGAAATCTTTGTGTCTTCAGCACCAAAAACACTGATACCCCTACTTAGTCACAGACCTTTTTTATACTGGAACGCGTCGCCACTGATTGTCTTTACGTCGTATCAATTTGAGGACAGGCATGACACGTCGTGCAGGGGTACGCAACGGACTAAATCGAGCCAGGTCTTGCTTGGACAAATCCAGTAAATGTTGTAACATACCTGATCTCTCTTGGACTTTGATTTTGGGAGCAGGTACTTTGTGAGCCGCGTCCACTGCTGCTAAACTGGAGGGTCCTGCCACTGGAGAAGTTCTTGGGGTCATCAACGGAGACGTTCTTGGTATGATCAACGTCTACAAGTACTTTTCAGTTCTTGGTGTTATCAATGGAAAAGTGACTGAACCTGAGGCTACCGGAGACGCGGTCACCGTCGTGACAGGTCGTGGTTTGCGAGTGTAAGCTTGCGTCTTGGTTGAAGTGCCTTTCTTGTGACTAGTTTTCTTCTGTGGACTTTTCTTTTTCTGGGGTTTTTTCTTTTTCCGGGATGGTGTCTGGTAATAGGAGGGTCCCGCCACTGGAGAAGTTCTTGGAGACACGTTTCTCCTTGGGGACCTGGTCTTGCCACCGTGGCTCTTTTTCTTCTTCTTTGAGTTTCGTTTGACTTCTTTTTCTTGGGAAGAACTTTGGGAGCATTAGGATCCCCATTTTAAGGGAGAGCGAATGATGACCCCTCCTAGAGTACCGCTCCCTCCAGGTTTCAAAATGATTTGTTTTTTGGTTTGAGTGTCGATGCGGGGATCGGCCAGTTGGGTCAAAGCGACTTTGTTTCGATCAAAAAAGCGTTTGGTTTGACGAGGAATCGGAATGATCCCTTGGAGTTATTGACGTGCTCTCACCGTGAACCATCGTAAGACTTCTTTGAGACTAGCTTCTAAGACACGAGCTCGTATTTGTGGATTTTTTTCTCGTCTGATGCCATACAAGGCACGACTCAATTTGACGAGAAGATGTGTTTGAAGGGAGGTCATGTTCACACTGTGTGAGACATACGAAAAGTGTCTGAGGCCTTTTTATATTTTTTTTGGAGTGAAATTAAGTCGAGGACGGAGACGTGTACAGGGGAGGCCTTCCGTCTTGGCACCAGTGGTGAAACAAGTGGATACGAAATCGAAAATCCTCGGAGGTCGTAGGTTTCAAATCGACGAGTAAATAGGCGTGTGGAGTTTGGGTGGAATCGTCGTACACCTGAGTCAGCCAAGACGTTCCTAACTGTTTGGCTAAGACTTGCACTTGCGATTTATCTCGAGGGCTTTTAAACAAGACCACGTAATGCGCATTTAGACTGATGGTGCGATGGGCTTTGCTTTGTTGAAACAAATTTTGAGTGATGTAAATGACACTGGCATTACGATGATGCCCTTTGCGCGTAAACCACAGTTTAATTTCTTCTTCGTCTTCTCCTAACATGTCGTCAAAAATGACCAAATGGGTTTGACGGGTGTCAGAGACGATGCCATCGTCTTCTTTAGGAATGCCTTCCACAAACACGATGGAATCGCCTTGACTTTCTCGCAAGAGACTGTACGCCGATTGCCACTCTTTGTAACACCACACGATGCGTTGGGGTGGACGATCGATCAAACGATGTTTATGTTCGATCAAACGTTTGACGAATTCGGTTTTGCCTGAACCGCTAGGTCCAGCAATGAGCATGTTAAAGGGATGGCGAAGATACAAAGCCTCCCAACTGGCACGATCTAAGTGTTCATCGATGACTTCGACAGTAGAGGAAGAGGAAGCAGAGACAGCAGAGGTAGCCATAGTGTGAGGAATGTCACTTGTGACACGAAAACAAACAAGACAAGAGTTTATATACTTTTTTCAGGACACGTTTATTGAATGTTTCAAACATGAATACGATAGACAAAAATACATAAAAGCCAAAGGCTTAAGTACAACGATAAAAAGCACATCGAAATTATCAACGTGGAATAGAAACATGTGTCTGTACAACCTATTTTGGGTAAGGTTCTGACCAGTTCTATAGGGGGTAAGGTCACACAAGTGTGCTCCCGAAAGGGTCTTTCAGGCATGTCCACGACAGTCCTGTCCTGGGTGACGGTTTCTTCTGGCACCGTCACTAACACAGGTTGAAAAGTGACTTTTTTCCTTGAACAACTCTCGTGCATACTGGGCCACTTCTTGGGTCCAAGCCTCAAAATCCCATTCTTTCCAGGTACGGACATCTGTCCAATGGGGGTGTAAGTCACAAGCTACACACACATCGCCATACACTTCTTGGGTAGCTAAAAGTTGACGAATCTTTTTTTCCCGTAGAGGTCGAGAAGTATCCAGATGAAACCGCAAGGCTTTGAGCAAAAGAAGTGTTTCGTGATCATTTAAGGTCATTGGGGTGGTAAGTACTGATGGTAAAGAGTCCACAAGGAATCGGCTGGTAAACGAAATCCTAGAAAACAAGTCACTAAAATACACACCACTTGTCGACCAAAATTCAATGGATACAGTTCTTGTAATAATCGATGGTAATGATCCACGGTTAGAATATGGTCATTGAGTTCCTTCCACGTAATCTGTTCAATTGTATGTGACATAACTCGTGGCATGGCAGCCTGTTTTTATAGTCTCTTTGTTTCGGAAATACTACACGTACTTTCTAGAGAGATCTTCGTTCTCCAGTGGGGAATACAAATCTTGCTAACTGTAACCGAAACGTCAGAGTTTGTTTAGAAGTTTCCTCTTCCGCTAAGTAGATTCCACGTAAAATATGTTGGTAATCCTTTAACTTGTTTTCCTCAATGCGTTGCTCTAGGTGAATCTCGAAGTAACCAAACTTATGAACACGTGGATCATCGGGGGCCTGGAAGTATTGAACAAGGTCTGACCACTGAAACAATTTCTGACGAATCAGTTCTCTTATACCATTCAGGTACCAGTGGTTAAAGATCTGCGTTCTCTCAACTCCACAGGCAAAGCACGAATGTTCTCTTGTAAAGTATCCATAAACAGGTCATACTAAATCCTCTTTTGTTTGACACAAGAAATGTACTGTTTGCACAGACATAGTTTTAATTCATTGTCGAATCTAAATCGTTTAGTCACTAATTTACACATTACAATTCGTTCAGAAATTTCCTCTTTCACTAAGTCGAAATTGCGTAAAAGATGTTGATAATTCGTTAACTCTTCCTCTGAAATTCGATGCAGTACGTTTACAATGTAGTAGATAGAATTATCAATACCAAACCTATTCTTTTTAAAACCAGGGGGTCGTTGATCAATGTCTGTCACTTTCAACTCAATCATTCCTTGTATAGCATTCAGGTACCAGTGGTTCAAACACCGGTGACGTAACGGATGCAATTGTTCTTTACGTTTGACTTGTATTTTGACCAGCTCTCGGTAAATCCTTTCTCTCAACTCCACAGGCAAAGCACGAATTTTCTCTTGTAAAGTATCCATAAACAGGTTATGGTAAGTTACTTCAATGTCTCGGTTCCACTAAGGGTAAGTAATGACAATTCGGTGACCTTCGAGCATTTTCTACGTAGGCCGAATCTTGTGGTTCCCAGTGGTGATGTGACACACCGCAACTGAAGCACTTGACTTTATCCCCTTCGCCCAAGTAGAACAATCCGGCTCTGGCTAATTCTTCGGGGGTTGGTCCTCCCAGATACTTAGGCCATTTTCCTTTGAACGATTGAAGACGATTTTCAAAGTCGCAGTATTCCGACGAACGCACGGGAAACAAATATTCGTCTTTCACAGGTTCGCTTCGATGAGGGTTGGGTGACATGGACAGGAGTTTGCTCAGGGCTGGATGACATCCGTAGAGGGGTAGACGTGAAGGTTGACATCCACCTTTAAAATGAAACCCAGTAAAGTGTCCAAGAGAACGAGCGGCATCACTTTCGCATCCCTCAGGTTTGGCACGCACAGCATCACTTTCCATGATAGGGGTAGTAAAAACAAAGTTCCCATGATGCTTTATGGCATCGCTAAGGCCACAGCGTACAGCATGGTTCCCATCGCAAGGCTCACAATCGCATTCTACTTCAGAAGCCCCACACTTAAAGTGTGCCTGTCTGAACGTGTTTTGTGTTTCTCTGACTTTTTCCAAGGGTCGACTGACGATGTGGTGAGTGGGTAAACGTACAATCTTGTTGGGTTGATAGGTGGTCACTTTAAAGAGTTCATCTTTCCCAGAATGCAAGGCTTCTTTCAATACCCCAAAGTTAACCACTCGACTGGTACGATAATTCAGAGTCAGTCCTTTCACTTTACACTTCGTGTGCACTTCTCCTTGTTTGTCCCGGTATTCGTAGCCGTAATTTTTAGGGCCGCAACTGACAAAACTTAGAATCTTGTCGTCGGGGTGCTCGTCTGTCCAGGCTCCTAAACGGTCTCCTTCGAGGTCAGGGTGCTGTTGACTCGGGTGATTTTTGTAGATGCAACTGTCTGTGTCAAAGTACAGGACGCGTTCCCCTAACAGTTCTAAAGCTTCGTACAATTTTAAGCGAGCATGAGCTGTCACGTAAGCCGCAATGATGACATTTCCAAAGGGGTCGTCTTGTACAAAGTCCAGATCTTCTTCGTAATTGACCAAGATCAAATTCGTGCCAACGACGTCCACGTGTTTCATGAATTTGGTTTTGTCGTGAATCATCGGTAAGTAGCGGGAAGGTTATGTCAAATATTCCGTCTTGAGTAAACACGGGCGTTGTGCAATTTTACCCCACAAGCAATTTAAGATCACTTTGGCAAACGATCGCCTGCCTTCGTTTTTCTCGATGTGATCTAAAGTGATGCCTTCTTGTACCCAGTATTTCTCTTTGAATGTCTTTTGGTTTTCGGGAGTGTGACACCAGGAAGGATAGCCACTAGCTTCTTGCTTCAGTTTCAAAAAGGCATTCACGTAGTCTGCGAAAATGCCTTTCTGCGTGGGGTCACCCTTGTGGTATTGTTGTGTCTTGGGAAAGTGACAAATTTCGTACACTTCTAACAGTTGGTATCCCATGTCCAGAGCTTTGAACAATTCTACGCTGACCCACGTCCCCGTCAAGGCGCGTTCTTCCTGGGTGTGCTGACAAGGCTGGTCTAGGTTGCACGTTTCGGCACAAGTACGGCACAAGGGAAACATCAGTTTGCCTTGACAATGGTGAGGTAACACGGGATGGTACAAGTCCGTGGGAGGCAAAACTTTGCACTTGATCAAACTTTCGTATTGTCGGATGTTTTTCAGGTCGATGTGTTCCGTCAACAATTGTGGGTGCCCTGCAGGAAAGGGACAATATTTGCATACGTAGGGATACAGCGAACACACGTCCAAGTATTTCATTTCTTCTCCTTTTTCTTCGTCGGCTTGGTACAGCAAACAGGTGGCATTGGTCCTTCCTCCGTACAAACTATCCCTTGGGTTCAGGTGGCCATGAACTGGTAACTTTCCACGAGGCGTTTAAATTCGGGATCGGTTTTCAAACGGTGATCGTATTCGTGTTCCCACATTTCCACCACTTGGTATCCTTCCTGTTCTAACTTTAGGCGTCGCTGACAAGTGGCCTGGTAAAAGTCTTCCATGGTTCGTTGTAAAAACTGATTTTTAGTGCCACGGTCAGGGTAACAGACGGGGCATCCGTGAAATAAGCAACCGTTAAACTCGTACACGATCTTGGGGTTTTCTAAGTCCCAGCCATCGACCGAATGCGTTTCGATGGTCTTTTCGCCCCCTCCGTTGCGGGCATGCTGAATCCATTTGTCTTCCTTGTCACACAAGTAATGTAACCAGCGGAGGGCTTTGACCGAGTATTGACGTTTGACATAGTTGGTCGTTTGAGGACTGATGACAGCCACGGTGTTTTCAGGCATGAATAGTTGCCGGTACACTAAGGAACACCTTTTGGCAATGGTGCAAGCTTCTTTCAAAGGATCGACCCCTCCGTGTTCTATGAACAGTTCTCAAACTTTTCCACAGCAACTTCGTAAAATGTCCACGTCGGAACGACAATACTTTAGCATTTCTTCCTGAAAGTCGAAAGGGTCCGAGGCGAAAGCTTCTCGTTGTTCGGTACGCATGTTGTCGGTGAGCCTCAGTTAAATGGGGTAGGACGGCGTGTTGATTGGCTTCCGAATGGAAAAAGTGAGGAAAATACCCTTTAGCCATTTCTGTTATTCCAAATGTTTTAGGCATTCGGCTCAAAGGCATGGCCAAGTAGCTCATCGAATCTTTAAACTGTACTTGTCCCACTTGCATGAAAATGATTTTGGCTCCGTTCAAAGTGACTTTAGGACGCTCGGTGCCATGTTCCGTATAGTATCTGAGAAGAAACTGTCCATCGTATCCGGAGAAATTGTGAGCCATCACCGTGGCATGACGATGACAATCTCCGTAACGTTCGATGTCCTCTTGGCTCCACATCTTGTCGATGGGGTCTAAGACCCATCGGGAGAAATCGGCTAGCGTGTTCGGTCCTCGAAACATTTTTTCACGCCCTCCAGGAATCTTGCTGCAATGAGGGCAATGGCTGAAGATAGGTTCTTGAATGCACTTTTCGTACGCTCGATGAGCCACGCAGAAATTAGGAATGTGAATACCGGTCTCTTGCATACATTTGAAATCGAAAAAGATGAAATTGTCTTTCTTCTTGTGACCGTCCTCTTTGTCTGGTTGGGGTTGGTATTTTTGCACGTAACATTGGTGTTCCAAGTCCACGATGTGGTGACAAATGTGACATTTTTTCTTTCCTGAACATATGTGTGCCTTGGCACTATTGGTACGTATGCCTTGTGCACATGTAGGGCACAATCTCAGCAGTTGACAAGCACATTTCTGCTGTGAATCTTGCGTGTTCAGATGTTGTTGGTAACAGGCAGGGATGACAAACGTGCGCAGACAAGCATGACAATGCACTGGTTCTTGTCCTTCTTTCAGACAGGGTGGAGAGGCCAAACATCCTGAGCATTTCGATCCACAATGCTTGTGTTGCTCTCGATTGTTATAGCCATGGTCACATTTCTCACACTAATATTTGTATCCTAGGAATCCGGTGTTACTGGAAATGGTATCGAAATGTTCATCGTGATGATAGAGGTGAATGTATTTTCCATCCTTAAAGTCTTGGCCTCAAAACAACAGAGGTCCGCGCACTTATTGAGGTTGCACTTTCAAGATGTATTGTGGAGCTAGGCATCTTGCAATTTTTGCTTCTCAGGAATGCCACAGGGGGAGTCTTTGGACAGGCCTGTTTGTTGTAACAGAAGTTCTGATTTATTTCGTTGTTTGGCTCGGTTCGATTTTGGAATGTTCTCCCAGTCTGTTTTCCATTCTACCGTGTCGTTCTTGTTGGCATAGGTTCGTCCCACCACGATAGTCCTGTCTAAACACATCTGGTCTTGAGGGTTGTTAATTCGGACGAGACTTGTTTTGGTGTTACGAAGGCCGTCCAACAATAAGTCCTTTTTGCGGCCAGTCCCTTGAGGAGGAGAGACGTGGGTCATGTCCAGTGTGGCTTTTCCATCGGTGATGTCAAACTGGTCATTGGATTGTTGTACATGTTGAATCTTGTCCATGACTTTGGAAGTGGTCAATTCTGCAGGGGTGCTAAACTCGATCAAAACAGGGGATTTCAAACCGTCGTGTTGTATGGAAAGTCTCAAGCCATTGTCTTCTTTGGGTTGACATTGTTGCTTGAGTGTGGTGAGTAAAGAATCCCACACCCCGGTGATGAACCCTTCTGCTTTCTCTAAGGGTACGTCGGCCTTGAAATCTTTAAACTTCACCGTGTATTTGTAAGTCGTGGTTCTAAATTTTCTAGAGGAGCGCTTTTCTGTCTCTCGCATGGAATAGTATTTTTCAGGGTTAACTAAGGGTGGTGAACTTTGTTTAGAGGGTTCGGATGCTGGTTCACTCATGTCCTCTTCAAAATCGCTGGCATGATTTTGTGCCAAGACTTCAGCTCTGGTACGAGGCGATGGATCATGTTTCTGCCTCTTACTTTCTTCTTTCTTCTCAAATGAATTGGATCGTTTCATCTTGATAGCAAAAAGTCAAACGACTAAAATTTAAACACCATGGACTAATTTATAGTCATGGCAGACCAGCTTATATAAAGGGTATGTGTCTAGTCCTTTCACTATTCATTTCACTCTCTAACCGAGCACAACAATGGAAGAGGCTACCCAGATCGAACGTTTCATCAGAGCGTTACGAGGGGTCATTAGAAAATTTTCTTCAGACCAGCCGACGGACTACTCTCCTTTCTTTCGAGATAAAAGTGAAGATACTTGCTATATCTGTCAGAAGAAAGGGCATTGGTCTTCAGAGTGTCCAGACCGTCAAAAAAGAAAAAAAGGGGTTAGAAAAGACAAAAGTCAAGATACCTGTTATTATTGTCAAGAAAAAGGACATTGGTCTCCAGATTGCCCTAAGAAACAAAGGGAGCAAGAAGAGAGGGATTCTGGAAAGGAAGAAGAAGAGGAAGAAAGTAGACAGGTGAAGAAAAAGATAAAGGAGAAGAAAAGAAGAAGGGAAGAAAGTGAGGATGAAGAGGACGAAAAGACTGTGACGGTAAAGAAATTGAAAAAACAGAGAGAGTAAACAAAGAAACAGAAGAAGTCTATGAACATTTTAAAGTGCTATGTTGTGAATTGTGAATTGGATTGTAAATATTGATAAAAGAATAAATTAATTATATAAGGTTAGTGTCTTTGGGTTTTGATTTGAAAATAAGAACGTACACTCACACACTCATAAACAAGTACTATGGGGGGAAAATGTTTTCTTCTTTTTTTTTTTTTTTTGTTTTTGAATCGATGTTGGCAATTGAAAGTCTATCTCTTTTCGAGAGACGTGGGTGGCCCTGAAAAGGGCCATTTTTGGTGTAGGGGTGAGTTCAAGCAATCAACTTTAACTGTCTTAAGCCTTTGCCACGACCAAGGCCTACTTCTGGACTGCGTACTGTTGATGATGATGATGATTTGGTTGAAATCACTAAGGGTGGCACGGTAGGCTTATTCACAGGGTTGCGGGTTTATCTCGGGAAGGTCGTATTCTCTTCGGTCGTAATAAAGAAGTCTGATACATTTGTTTCAGACTTCTTAACTCCGCTAAAATGTCCAACAGTACCGTAGCCGTTTGATTTTCACCCTCTTGTTTCTTTGCTGCTACTTCTTGTTGTTGTTGTTTTTTTCTTACCTCTTCTTCTTGATGTTGTTGCTATAGGAGAAAAGCTTGTTCCGCTTCCTTCTGTTGTTGTATAAATTTCTCCAGTTCTTCTTTCTGTCTCTGTCTAAAATTATGCACGTGCGGTAATGAAGGAGGCGAAGGTTCCGGAACAAATTCTTCCGAGGTAAGAAAATCCACAAAGTCCCAATTCACCTCTTCTGAAAGTAAGTCCGGGTTTCCTTGGGCGGTCTCCACTGCTGGTGCACCCCAACTGATCGTTTTCTGAGTTTCCGTCATGTTGAAAAACTGTCACATGGCTTGACTACACACAGGCGCTAGCGAATCTATATAGGCCACGTGACGTCACAGACTGCTCTCTTCCGATTGGACGTGGGTGGCTGAATTTTGTAACGTGTGTTTGGATTGGTCAATGAACTCAATCCGTTTCAATCCTTCCTCTACCTATAAATAAGCGCAGTTCACTGCATTGATTCACCTGTTCTCGGCGCCTCAACATGTGGACCGACGTTCAATCTTCTACGCTTGTGTCTTGGATGATGTTCAGGATGGACATATCGATGTATGTCCGATCCAAGTGGACAGTTGTCCATAGGACCGACACCAGCCTATGGATACGTAGGATTTACGTGGAGAGGCAAGGATGCCTCAAAAGAGTTTTAGTCTATGGACCTACCATTAGACGAAGCCTTAGACGAAGAAGATGTCGCAGATGCCCTTTATATTAAGGGCATATTAACATAAACCCAAAGGCCCTTTTCAGGGCCATTCATAGGTCTAGAAAAGATCTTGACTTTCAATTGCCTAGCCCATTTTTTAACATTTTTTAATTTTTTTTTATTTAAAATAAAAATAGAGACCCCCTCCCTGTTTTAATTTTTTTTGCCTGTTCCCATTCCATAGACCCATCAGGTCGGGACTGTATTAAAATAGGGTCCCGACCCTATTCCATTTCCCCTTGTCCCTAGATAGGCCCACACAGTATTCCCATGTTCCATTCCCCTTGTCCTTAGACAGGCCCAAACTCTATTCCCATGTTAAATTCCCCTTGTCCCTAGAATGGATATTTTTTTTCTCCCATGTTAAATTACATAGTCCCCAGAGTGGATATACCCTTTTTAACATGGAAGTCCCCTAGTCCCTAGGGTGTCCCCATTCACTACTACTGTCACATCATAATATATAAGTATATTGACCTCATATTTATCACATGGTTGGAATATTTTATAGTCGACGCTAGATAAATCATGTTGACTATTTTGGAAAATGTTTCCCTGACTAGCAGGTCTATCATTTCTCTAACAGTAGTATGATGGTTAGTCAGTTAAACTAGTACAGCTACTTTATAAGATCATTCACTTATGTCGCAGTGTAGTGATGCAATGTTCTTAAAGTAGACAAAGTATGTAACCTGTTGTTATACATACTGACTTTGCAATCAACTTATTTACATAATACTTTTCCTTTAACAGAGGCCGATTTCTTTCTTGATTAACATTCTTTTATTACATACCTAATTAATTATAATTCTCAGTACAGATATCCATGTTTCCATTTGTTATCCCTATTATGTCAATTTCGTACACCCAGCCTATAACTGTGTATAGCGATAAATAAAATACATTGAGCCATATTATAACGCAGCCACCTATATTCGTTTATTAAATTTGTGTTTTGCATCGACTCATTCAAAGTTCTACGAAAGTACGACTCGGTCAAGATATACAATCTATATGATCTAAACAATTATTTATTATTGAAACAACTTTTACAATGCATCAAATCATATTATTGTAATTAAGAATAATGATTAGCGTATTTATATAAACCAGAGCATATCTATCTCATTATATGGTGAAATTATTGGTTTCACCGTGGCAGCTTGGAATGTCGTGTGCGGTTACTACTTATAGAATACAATCCGAATTGCTAATTTCGTGAGCAAATATCTCGAGTAGTTCTTCGTAACCAGCCATAACTTACATATGCTTGTACTCCTGTGTCTTTAGTTAATTATTCCTTCTAAGTGGTGTCGTCTTTAATTCTTCATAACCAGCCATAAATTATATACGCTTGTACTCCTGTTATTCCTTTCAAGTGTTATCGTGTTTAATTCTTCATAACCAGCCATAAATTTCATACGCTTGTACTCCTGTGTCTTTAGTTATCTATTCCTTCCAATCGATGTTATCTTTAATTCATTATGTGATCTCTATGGGAAATGTTTGGTTCATCTGTGAAAACACGTACATTGTGAGTTAGCTTCCGGAATCAGATCACAATTTATTTTTCTGTATAGTCTCTATATTTATTTCTCAGTACTGAACTTTACTCGTGTCCAAATGATAATAAATCATAACTTATTCTACAGTACCTTCAAAGATGAACTTACGGGGAAGATCTTGGTATATGTTATCCTGCATTTCCTGAGAAGCTGGATATAAACAAAGCACATTACATTGGGCCACATATTTAACTTCCGGATCGTCATCAAATCCTCATTACTCACTGTGCACTGTCTTCGGAATACACACAGACTACCACACCATTATGGTCATATTCTAAACAATAAACACTTACCTTTACATCAATACCAAGAATGCCTCAATGTAACTCTTCTATCACCACCAAAAGGGAGACGGGGAAAATGTTCTACACAAAGACTTGGACTACATTCGTGGGTACTGAAGCGGAACAACTTGTTCGATCGCTTTCAAGTTTTGTTCCTAGACTGAACATAGCTTAACAGAAACGTACGATCCAAACTTAATGCCAAAGCTCTCGTTTCAGACTAGTTAAGGGAAATACTAAATGAAATAAACTACCTAGTGGATTTCCCCACCATTGTAATATTACACATCCTCTAAGAAATTAATGCAGATAACAGTCAACACATAAGGTGGCAAAGTTTGGGTTTAGCACATGGAGTCTGACCATAATATATTAGCAATATTATGTAATATCAGGAAGAATTTGTTGAAAAAGTTCCAAACAACCTGTAAAAAGAGTACTTCGTATTTTCTTTATTAACTGATTTCTATATTATAGCTGTTGCATTGTATATCAACCCAACCAGTTTAGATTGGCAGTTCACCCGGGTTGTCAATCTTGCACCCAGGTGCATATTAAGACGTGAATGATAACACAATACATAAGATTTGCAAAGGAGAAATACGTTTGAACTTAATTAAAATTTATATTAAAGATAATGAGTATTTTCGTGAAACTATGTTTTTGTTTTGTTAATGATAAGAAACAACCTAATACTGTCAAGTTTGATGTATACTTTATTTCCACTCAACCTTTAAACTTTAACGTCCTTTTTTAATACAATATCCTTCTTGTTGAATATTAACTGACTTCGTAATAGCCATTCTGTTGGATATTTGACAATTTTCCAATGAAACGTTGAACCCCTTGTGATGTTGTCCTGGCTCCACTTCCGAAACCCATATAACTATGCATTCACATACTCACCAAAACAGTACTACAGAATTCTGAAGAGTTGACGTTAAACTATATTTACTTCCCCTTAGACATTAGTTGTTGTTGTTGTTGTTGTAGGTTTAACGCCATTTTTCAGCACACGATAGGCTATACATGGCGGCCAGTATTAATGGTGGCGGAAGAACCCGGGAAAACCCCAGAAAGAACCACCGACCCTCGAGAAGCTACTGGCAAGCTTTCTCACATACCCACATTGGTTGAATCTTAGACTCGAACCGCCGCAGACAGAGGTGAGATGGCAGTGATCCGTAACGAAGAGCGCTTTAGACCACTCGGCCACTCGGGGCCCCCCTTAGAAATTAGTCCAAACCACTTACGGAGGTGCACAAATATTTACAGTTCTTACAGTCGATAAATTACTGTTCTTTACAGTCGATAAATTAAAGTCAGTTTAGGTCAATGTCATTAATTTTGGACAGAATGTTTGACAATGAATTTTCAAATGAATCTGACGTGGAAAATTAACCAAAAAAGACAAAGAGGAAGCTGCTAGAGTCAGTTACCTTATATTGTATATTGAAAGAAGGAAAAATCCAAATACAGAACAATTGTTTAGAGAAGTCTTGTTGAAATTCAAGGCCTGGTCAGAAATGTTCTAGGGAATTAATATCTCACCTGCTCTATTGTGACAAATTTCTGAAATTGTCCCACGGTTAATTTAATTATTAAGTTCATGAATGTTGCCTGATATTTACTATTCATTAATTAGGGTGGAGGAAACAGGTACGCCATAAAGCCGCAGTAGCTAGTCCTTATCTCGACTTGCCGCAATCATGGATCGTAAACATTCAGACAGATACAAACATTTCGCAGAACTTATCTCATTATCTAGCCTTCTACGTTCACATTTTAGCGCGTTTTCATCAAATAAATCTCGAGCACTATTTAAATTTGTCGACTCGGGTATATACTCTACGCACTCTGGGCTTTTGGTCAAACCAAGCATCCTCCAATCTATGGAAAGCCGGTAGGGCTTGGAACTTATTTGGCTCATTTCGTTTACAATTATATTAGGAGTATGTAGTGAAAACTTGGATTACAAAACAAACAGCTATTAAAATTCGTAATTGCATGTAACCCTATCTACACCTTGGCATATCTATCAGATATTTCTGTGTTTCGAGTCTGATAATTTCATTAGATGCGGCGGCAAGCCACCGCAGCCAATCAATATTAAGTTGTTCAAATTTGAACATTTGTTTTACGTGATCGAAACAAGGGGAACACACAGCTTGAATTGGCTGATAAATAAGCAACTTTCCACTGCCTGTTCGAGTTTGCCTAAATACATTTCACTCAACTACACCTGTAACTGCTTCGCTCGTTTACAAAGTCATACTTCTGATTTTACATTTACAAAGTATCCCCTTTACGTCAATTGCCACTACCGTTTTCGGCCGATGTGCAATGCTTTACGCTATTGGTTGCTTGGCATTACATTCTAAAGGAGGCAACATATGATTTCCAATAGATGTCGCTGGGACAATTCAATCCTGAACTTTGCAGTTAGTGTAAAGTTAATGATATATTTATGAAAGTAATGTTCCAAGCGTTAGTCAAAATAAAAGAATGACGTTAAGTACACTTCAGTATTTTCCCAAATTATCTGTACAGTACACAAAAAGATAATAAAATCGCACTCAAAATGGAATCAACTCATACTGTTGAAACAGTAATATACAGCACATTTCAAAGTTCTTTGACACACAATATAGTTTGGACTGTCTAGTTACTCTAGGACGATACCATTTTTAAACTTGTTAGTGACAGCAGTTTGTCTCAGTATTATACACGAACGAAAAAATGTACACCTTTACCGATGCAGAAGTTTCAAGAACATTGTTGATACCAGCAGTTTACTGTTCCACGTCTGGTCAGGTTTATCTTTGTTGTGTTAAAAATTGTCACTTTGAAAAATGATTCAAGAAAACAATTACTTGTATTTTTCCCAGTAATATTTATTAGATATATCAAAATTGTTGACATACCTCATATACAAAATGTCCTTTCTGTTGTTTTTATTCTTGATTATATTTATTATTGTTATTGTCGTTGTTTTCGTTGATGAGGTAGTATTGCGTGCATAATTTACTGTTATAATATGTCTATCTTTATATTACATATCAACCGAATCAATATGCCTGTAGAATTCTACTTTTTTCCTGCATAAAGACAAACAGTATGTTTAGTAAAGTGTCTTAATTGGATATTGCGTGCAGTTGTCAGCGAACATGTTGTTTTATAGTTATGTTCATCATTTATTTCTAGATGCAGTGATTGTTATGCTTAAAAAAGTTGATTTATTAGCTGTTGCTCGTCGTACATGCTGTGAAATATTTTCCTGTGTGAGACCAACTTGCATTTGTCCGTGCTCGTTAGTTTATCGACAATTATTATCAAATACGCTACGAAAAACAAATCGGCAAATGTATCAGAGAGCTATATCAAACATCACTTGCTAATATTCAAACACGTTCTCGAAACTTTTTTCACCGGAGAAATATAATACAAATTTACGTAAAAGAAATAAAGAACTCTTTTATATTTGATTTCTTTAACGCCGAGGACTACAATACACTCTTTCCTGACAGCCTCATACATGTCGATACTTCATTTTATTGCCCACAAGAGCATGCAAATAAAATTTTAAAAACCATGGATCGAATGATAAATGACAGATTTCTCTGTTATCTTCATTAAAAGAAACTACTATGAGACTTTGAAACTTTTTTTGATAAACATCTCGTAAACAAACATAAAAACTAACAAATATAGTAAACATCGTATTCACTTGGGGACAGCTTATAATAATACTTGGAACTATTGCATAATGGGCTAAATACACAACTTATGCCTACGAGGTTACGGGTCTGGCTTTATATCCTACGATTCGGATGGTGGCATGTTGTCAGTCACCATCTGAGGAATTAACAATATTGTCTTATGTCTCCTGGTCCTGCGCATTCGCACAACTGCCCATTTTTCTGGCCATACACCTTCGCAAAACTGCCTATTCTCCCTGCTCTCAACTTATTATTCTTTCGAATATTCGGGTGGCGCCCTATCCCACCCGGAAAGCTTCCTTTGGAGCTTTTGTTCCAATATCTAGTCCTAATTTCCAGAACATTTTTCCTGTCTATTTGTTAGTAGTGCACAATTTGCTGTCGGAGTACCGTGATGTTTCTTTAGTCACGTCAAGATCTGTATTGATTATTCCAAAATGAATTTACCAGGATAATGTCGGTCTGAGTGAAAAACCGGCCCAAAATTTGACTATCTTAGTACTGACTGGATACCGATGATCTGTTGGAAAACTATCTCGGGCAGTAGCACTGACATGTTATAATGTCGGGTTTTCCGGCCTCTAAGCCCAAGCCGCCAGGTGACATCTCTGGCTGATTGCAAAATATACAGAGTTTCTCACCACCGCGGCAGACCACTCCGGTGGTCTAGTGGTTAGGGCGTTCATCTAGGATGCGGAAGGTCGTGGGTTCCATACCCGGCCGAGCAATACCAAACGAATAAATAGTTTCGAACCCCCAGTCAGCAAGGCCGGCGGTCTAGGTGTACAAAATATAAATATAATAAAATGAAAGGTATAAGAATTTAATAAACAATATCACGGTATTCAACAATTACAGTACTATTTTTCCATGCAACTTCTATCGATCAATACATAGACCTTATCAAATTGCCAGTTATCTCATCACGCGAAATTAAAGGTGCGAGAGTTTCCTTCCCGTATTCCTTCTATGTTACTCATCTGTAAACTTATGCCTTGTTGGTACTTCCAGTACCCTTGTTCCGTTCTCTCGGTCCTGCGCATTCGCACAACTGCCTATTTTTCTGGCCCTGCACCTTGGCACAACTCCCTATTATAATCTTCGGGTGGCGCAATACCCCACCCGGAAAGCTTCCTCAGAAGCTTTTGTTCCGAAAACTCGTCCATATTTTCCAGAACTATTTTCCTGTATATTTTTTAGGAGTACACAATTTGCTCTCTGAGTACCGTGATGCTTGTTTAGTCACGTCAAAACCTGTACTGATTCTTCCAAAATTAATGTAACAGGACAATGTCTGGCTGCGTGAGAAACCGGCTCAAAATGTGACTCTCTTAGTTCTGATTGGATACCGCTGGTCTCCTTGAAAACTACCACAGGTAGTAGCACTGACATGTTATAATGTCGGGTTTTCCGGCCTCTAAGCCTAAACCGGCCTGTGACATCACTGGCTGATTGCAAAATAAACCTAGTTTCTCACCAAAGCGCATTTGAATGTGACAATGGCTAGCTCATGGGTAGGTAGTTTCTTTGACACCGTATTGGTCGGAAGTCGTAATATTGCATAACATGTATTGACATTACCCAAAGTACTTTGAATTACGAATTCTATCAAAATAACACGTATAACGTGAGACAGGAACTGTTAGGAAATATTCTCACATAACGTGACACCCGCACGCTTTAGAATCAAATCGGGATTTTATTTATAGAAAATTTGCTCAGTCGTGCGAATATATGTCTTTACACACGATATGAATATAACGAAATCCTAACTAGGCTACATGCTAACTACAGAGACGATTATACAGCACGTTATTCGACGATTCTACTGATCTAACTTAACAGTTTCGGCACTCCTACTCATTAAATCTGCACCGACATTCTCGTTACCCTTAAGTTAGTGGATCTGACCTGCATTCATCAGCGACCACCTCATCAGTAAAGGCAGATCCTACCCTTTGTGAAAGTTTATATTCGTGGTATTATGTTGCCAATTACCATCTGGGGAATTAACATGGTCGTCTGCCTTATTCAAAAAAAACTGATTGCTTTAGAACTATTTAGCGTAAAAAATATAAGTTATTGTAATGAACGTCAACTGAGTCTATGCATAAGAATATTCTGAACTCTACAGAAGATCATGGGTTCAAGTTTTCCAAATGTATACGTTTCTATTCATTTTTACCAACAGCATAAGATTCAAGATCACCCCTAAACTCAGCACTGATTACACACACACACACACACACACACACACATATATATATATATATATATATATATATATATATATATATATATATATATATATATATATATACATATCCCATTTGTTGAGTAGACCATATTTTCAATACTTGTGACATTCAATCTTCCATCCCTATATTAGATACATGAGGACAAATGTCATAAAGCCAATACTAGATACACTGAGGTGTAAGCCGGACTCTCTTACGCTGGTTATATAGGATATTAATAAAATCTAAGCTTAATTTTATATAAATTTTGTACGGATGAATTATCCATTTTACATTGGATGCTTGATCCAATACAGCTTCATTTGTTGTTCAATAGGTCGAATAAGTAATATGTTGGAAGCGTCAAAAATTTTGGACGTGTTCCGCATTTATTGCCATTTTTACTTCGACGTATATAGAAGTAATTCTCCGACCGTGGGTATTAATTCACGATAAACGGAAGCGATGAATAGTTTTATTCGACTCCGGTTAATACGGCTGGGTATTGACAAGTAGCAACAATGTTAAACTAATGGGACTTTTTTAATTAAGTATACAGATGTGATAAACCCGATGCTATGCATTTTAAATTCCTAAAATTCCTTAAATTCCTATGCCTGGTATTAAAGCCAAGTAAAATATACAATTATTCCACCTGTTTCATTCTAAATTTCAACCTCAGTGAAGCCATGTTCAAGTCTACATGTTAACCAAGAGTTATAAGTGCTTGTCCTTTTACATATATGATACTATTTGTCCTTTAACATATATGATACTATTTGTCCTTTAACATATATGATACTATTTGTCCTTTAACATATATGATACTATTTGTCCTTTAACATATATGATACTAATGATGGATTCGTGTATATTCTAATTCTTTGCGGAGTTTTCATTTCACTTCAAATTTACCCAATGTAGGCTTACAGACTATGGCTAATAATTTCTCTTCGACTAAGCTATTGACCCTTGACCTACAGCAGGCACAGAGCTACTTAGTTCTTTTGAAACTCTCCTATCTTTGACATCTAATTCGCAATTATTTATCGGCTGTCAAAGTTAACCAAACAAGCTATAACTTCTTTGGCAATCAATTTACTACAGGAAAGTATTTAAACATTACTCGTCCACTTGCACAGTAAAGTTGAGACCAGTGCACTGAGACTTCTTCATAATGTAATAAGCTACACGGGAAAATTATTCGTGAAATGTATAAATATGTAAATGACAAGATGTCATTCGTTTCGATTATACATACACATTCTTAAGGATCACGGTACATGTGCAGGTAAATTTTCGTCCATGATGCCTTTAAGGATTTTGTTTTTAAGATACAATTTCGTAGCTATTATTACTTTTCTTTCTCACACAGAAAACTACAGTTAGAAGCGTTTGAAACAGCATATCATAACGTTTCTCCAATCTTACTATGTCACCCAGTTAATTTACTTGCATGATTGTCCCGTATATCCTACACATAATACAATTTCTCGAACTGTATAAAACGTTTTCCTGAAGATAATAAGTATATATTATCCCTTAAACTATCACTTTTGTATTGGATTTCAAGTTGTTTCTTCTTTTCCATCCCTAGTACCAACTTTAAGCTTTGTGACATTATTATCAGTGTACTTCCCAGGGTTGAATATCTACTATCTGTCAATACTTATGTACAACAACGTTCTAGTTCTTGTTATGTAGGAACTTGTCTCGATATTTATCAATGGGACTGTCGGAAATCGATCCTTATGAACATGTAACCGTTTTCCAAAAACACATTGAAACCTTTAAAGAACAAAAGAGAACAGTGGACCAAGTTATAGTTACTTGTTAGAGCAATGCTACAGTAGATGCTTTGAAACCTCTATGTAATAATCTATATTATCAGCCTAGGTATCCTGTGGTTACTGTTATTAATGTCAGATTCGTAATCCTCTGGTTACTGTTTCGATTTCCACCCCTGCGAGTTGGGTCACTTGCCTGGGCGTGTCATTGGGAAGTTTACTTAGCTCCAATATTTCTCTGCATATTATAGCCAATATTGTATTTAAAGAAGCAATTCAAGAAGAAAACAAGAAAAAGAAAACAAAAGTAGATAATTAATCCAGTGTCGCCGTATTGATTATATCTTATTACTTTTAATCATTAGTTACTGATACTTTCTGAAGTATCATTCGGTATATACATGTTACCCTATCCAAAGGTTAATACGTATATGAACAAAATATTATGATTGACTAGAACAACACTTGATAGAAAGGGAAACACTTTTTTAAGATGCTATCATTGTCTATGGGATGCAAATTTTAGAGACAATAGGCACCTTATTTGTTAGGTTTAAATGACCTCCATACTATCAGTAACACTATTTGCTACCTGTTTAACGCTTTCAAACTCATTGTGTTTTAGTCCGAGAAAACAATGTAATAACACTAATAAATTCATGGAATCACCTCTTACGCTCTTGTGAACCAACTTTTGATACTGGTTAACGCGCCAAAACAAATCATGGTGGCAGTTCCGTATTCACCGGCATCACTTGCAATTCCTGTAGCACAAATGCTAGACTGGGAGAGTTCGGTCCACTAGGAGATAAAGGATACACTCAAAAACGTTTTGATTGTTTTAGAGTATCAGTTCGTTTCAAAATGACCGCTCCGGTGGCCTAGTGGTTAGAGCGTTCGCCTCGGATGCGGGAGGTCGTGGGTTCGATCCCCGGCTGAGCCATACCAAAGACTTACAAAAACGGTACTTACAGCTGCCTCGCTTGGCGCTCAGCATTAAGAGGTTAGTGTTAGGACTGGTCGGCCCGGTGTTAGGATAATGTGACTGGGTGGGACATCATGCTACATGTCTGCGGCATGATGCCCCAGTGCTAGACATCACTATAAACTGCCACATTGCAGACATCGTAGCGATATGACTGAAAAATTGTTAAAGCTACGTTAAAAATCCAAATCACATCACATCACATCACATCGTTTCAAAATCGTGAATAGTCCACGGATAATAGCTTGTCAGTTGTGTGACGTTGGTGTCCGCCTTCTAAATCTCCAGGTGCAAACAAATATCGAACAAAATCGTGGTGCTATCCAATCCTGAGCCCGTGCTGGCCTCTTTAATAATTTCTGCACGTACTGATGACTGAAAAACATTTCTGCAAGAGTGCGATTAAATCCGCTCAAGTGTATCTGGGACACTTGCAGAATCTTTAGGTGTCAACGGCTCCGCTTATTTATACGTGCTAGAAACATCGACAATGGTTAGCGCCTAACTTCTATATGCTCCGTCGGACTTGTTGATCACGGACACGATCATGTGATGAAAATAATAAATCAGTTTGATGAACCTCAGGTGTTTGGACATCGATCCAATCACGTGAAATCTTTCTTGGTTCTCGTCGTAAATAAATTTGCCAAAACGCTAGTTTGGCCAACTATGCTCAGACAATTCCATGGGTAACCTTGGCTGCACTGGCTAACTGTTCCATGGTGGTTTCATCTCTCCAGTACCACCACAGACTGTATAATATTTTAGATAATATCTGGCTTTTTGTTTGTTTGTTTGTTTATATTGGTATGTTTACTGTTAATGAGTGCACATTGTCTTCCACTGCGTAATGCAATCTTAGTTTTAATATACCTTCTTAGACGACACATTTTGAGATTTGTTCCCCCCCAATGTTTGATTAATAGCATTTAATTTATGGATGAGATCCAGGTTGGCGCATTTACGTCGACATATATCATGTAATGCTTCATAAGCAACGTCATCTTGATAGCACGCGCCACCACGCGGTTGAAAGGTGCTTTTGTAGACTTTGGTTGTTTGTTCGACTCGAGTCGTAGAGCAAACCCTGTCCCATGCCCACAGTAATGTTTTCCAGAAAGATATTTGTAATCCGGATTTTTACAACAGGGTGTCCCTGGTTACTTTCTTAATTCAACCGTGATATCAACGTTTTCCAAAACCGTTTGCTGCTCGTATGGTGAACGTGAACTTCTTTGCTCCACATCTAACACAAGTTCCACTAATCGTTGATCGTACATTACGTCTTTGAACTCGAGTTCGATTTTTGGTACGTGTTTTGGCACGACATCGTACACAGCATGAAGAAATGACCATATTAATAAATAGTGTATTTATATTCAATGTTATCACGCAAAAACGATTCGCAGACTTTTCTGACATTGAAAGAAACTCTAAAAACGTCCAAACATTGATGCCGAAACGCGTTTCCAAATTCAGTTCACGCATTTATCATTGACCCTGCTGAACTAGGAAAAGCACAGTTGTTGTTAAAGTTAGTTGTACGATGATAAGCCTGGATCGGTTGCACGTATTACACTATCGGCTTATGTTCCAGTTCGTAATATAGCCAAAGGATAAGCGATATCAAACTTACCACAAGAGCAATTGCAGAGGCCAACATACGTTTGCTAGAAGGATTGAGGAGGTCAAATAATAGGTTGATGAAATTATAGAATCCCCTGGAATGATCGCCAAACTCACCCGTAAACTGGATGAAGACGTTGGAGAGGCAATTGCGAAGATATCATACCACTCACTCAATTAAATAAATCACAGTTGAAAACCCAGCCTCAGTTGTTTAACGGAGAAACTCGTGAGGTGATTTTATAAATGCTATAAACCCATAAACGGAAAATGCCTAACCAAACGTGCACAGCTGACAACACCAGCCCAGACAAAATGTATATATTGACCTATATGCTAACACATTTTAAAGCTGAACGAGATCGAGACCTTTATCATAAAAACCAACTATCATCCCGAAGGCAGCTGGCATCCTCGTTTGAACGAGCGTCTATATCACCGACTGAAGAAAGAAGGCTTTATACATCATCACTGGATGAAAAACGACGTAAAGCACCTGCACATCCATCTACACCTACACCGACGAAGAAAAAGAGATATGGGAAACACATGAACTTACACCGGAAGTAAAAGTGTCGAAGTATTGCATGTATAAACAAGGAGTACAAGGCTGATAAAAAGTATAAAATATATCGGTTAAAACAGGTAAAGGGCTCTGTTAGACCATATGTCTATAATGATCTTCCTGGCTGATTTGAAATACTTGTGGGGTCAGTTTGTGTGAGCAACAACGCACTCGAAGTCATTAATGAAGTTACATCGATGTTTTAGCGATTGTGTACCAGTGACCATATGGAGAGAAACATTAACTTGATGTAGATACACTTGATATATACGACAAAGGAAGAGCGTTTAACGATGATGAGTTCTTAGGTGGTTGAAACACTACTTTTGCTTCATGGAATATATGATTCAATGAACCAGGTGATTGTATATACAGCCGAGAGAGTTGCCTCAATGATAAATATCTCATCAACGAAACCAGAAGTCAGTGTGACTTTTCTTGCACCTGAAACAGCTGGTGAATTACGCACTTACAAGATCACAATAGCATCGTTGTGAGTGTCTTACAGTTTCCCACATTTACTAACCAGACCGATTTTTGGTAGGTCTGCTAACAATTCATTTGAGTTTTGAGTTGACACTGGTGTTACCTGGCATACTATTGACACTTCCTCTGTTTAGTACGACATATAATCGATCCATGAAGAAATCTGATGGAGAATCACATTGGTGACTTGCAAACATTTCCTCTGTTTAGTACGACATATAATCGATCCATGAATAAATGTGATGGAGAATCGCATTGGTGACTTGCAAACACTACACTATATATACGGGCTCATGAACCCACACCCAGTTCAATCAGTGCAATAGAATCTCAGAATCTCAGTGCAATATAATCTCGGATTTCCACCAACCGTGGAACAAGTTGATTTTATATCGATCACAACCGAAGCACCTGTGTATTTTTTATGCCATAATAATTGGCTGACACATGTTCTTTTTTCACTTGTGGATCAATACGCTCACGTGTTTTTTCTACGCCGTAAAACATTGGCGTTATAACTGGACATTAGAGGTCGACCTGATATTTAATAATAACACCAATGACGATAGTACGTTGACGTGTGAAACCACTTACTCGCAGTTAACACGGTTAAACCATTGAATATGACATAATTCGGAAATGAGCTAGGCGCATTTATTCAGGGATTCTTGCAAGTGCACCGAAAACACTGACAAAATTATCATCGTGGGCTGCACCTATCGCTAAAACAAGTTTCAATGGTTGTTGTGGAAAGTATTAATAGTGCTGCTTGGGATTCATTAAAATGACTGGGCTCTCAGGCAGCTCAGTCTCTTCCATATCGATTACAGCGATTAATTATAAGAATGTAATGAACAAAAGCAGTTACTTTACCATCGAGAAAATCAATGCCGTCTGCAGTTAGTAAAACCATTAACGAGGCCGCTCAGCGGCGAACGTCATATTCAGCGATTGCAAATCTAGCAATGGGAAGTGGATTTGGACGGTAAATGGTATTAAAACACACAAAAACGTATAGTTTTGCAATGGCTCAGTTCCAAGATGTATTTGTTGTAGTATTTGACATAACAGCGCCTGTGTTAGTGGATCGAAACAAGGGAGATTTTCAATAGTCCTAATATCCAGCCAGGGATCACAATCAATAAAAATATAATTGCAAGTGCAATAAATATCTTGTTTTTTTCATGTAAAGCAATTTTGGAAGTTGAGGGAAAGGTTAAAGAGGCCGATGCTGCTAAAATCACAGCCAATGGACAAGTGATATTTGTTACGAACGGAATTATAGCATTGTTCAACAGCGTAATGTATCCAGTCGATGGAAACCGAATTACTTTTGGACAACGTTAATGTAGCCAGGACGAATCTCGGATTCGCCTGATGCTGCGATGATTACACCAGAACCGCCGTCGAGAATGGAACAAACACTGCAGCTCATAGACAGTACACAACAGCTCCTGTTAGTCGTACATTTTTTAGCCAACTATTGCTGTAACAGTCTTACATGAACGCACGCACGGACAAATACACCTCTGTTACACGTCTTGTTTTAAAGCAATTGGCAAAATATTAAGTTTGGGATTGATTAAATTTGGTTCATTAAAAACCGTGTTATGTTCATCAACATTGTGTTTAATTTTCATTTTGGTCCACCTATCAGAAATTAGTAACATGTCACAGATATGCATCTGTTCAAAAGTCTTCATCGCCTATGTATTAATTAGTATTTTTTTTAAAACTATTGATGAAGGAATAAGATACCTAATAGGAATATGTTACTGTGTCGATGACAAGTGAAACATTTCATAATCTTTAAAGTCCATGTTCTTTTTTGGTGGGTTGTCCCACGTGCACACATACATTATGACAAAATTCGAAGATATGTATATTACACCCTTGCCACATGATTTTATGGTTGCTGACAACTAGTCTTAATTTGTCATTACTTTCAACTGTTTGTTTAAAGGTATTTGGCTGTAGAAAGACGTCTTTATTATATGATCATAACTTCAAGTGTTGACACTTGTTACATACGCTACACTTACAAAATGTACATGGCGACGTCGTGACACTCACATAATAATGAATATATTATCACATGTTGATCAGTATTCATATATTTGTACCACGGATCCAGCCGAATTGAAATTTAGACTTAGTTGTCAATAAATATAAGCAACATCCATTAATAAATGTTCATGTTCTGGTGACCATTTATGTTTGTTGTCTACGTATCAGAACAAGATGTGCATTCATTATTTAGGGGAAGCTACCTTCAGAAACATTTGGTTAAAATATAATAAGTATAAATAATCATGGATTGTTTTATTGTGATTCAACAAAATGCTGTTAGCACATCACTACGAAACAGGCCACCACAAGCACATACACACTTCTAGCTTTAGATCTTTTAAAATATCACTACAGTTGATTCAGAACTTTAAATATTCGATATTATGTTAGAAATTCCCTGATTATTTTGGATTTAATTCTCAATACGGTAGGTTCCTTTTTCACATTTTCACATTGTATTCTAGGGAAATAAACTTTTATGGTCCCATTGTTTTCCATTTATTATTTTAAGTCCATCAAGTCGTAGTAGTATGTATGTATGTATGTATGTATGTATGTATGCATGCATGTATGAATGCATTTTCTCTTCAACTGTACGAATAACGAGTTATGTTGTTTATTTTAGGTTTCAATTTCGCTGTCAATAAATCTGCTTATCAGTCGTCAACAACGACCTGGAGCGGTTTCAGCTGGACGGCTGATAAGGCTTTGAATTTATCTTTGACTGACTGTCTAAATGTATGTATGTATGTATGTATGTAAATATGTATGTATGTATGTATGTATGTATGTCTGTCTGTACGTACGTACGTACGTACGTATGTATGTATGTATATATGTATGTATGTATTTTTCATCAATTTTACGAATAACGAGTTCTGTTGTTTGTTTTAGGTTTCAAGAATTTCGCTGTCAATAAATCTGCGTATCAGTCGTCAACATTGACATACAACAATTTCAACTGGACGGCTGATACGGCTGTAGATGGTAATACAGATGGAATAAATCCTAATGTATACAGGACCTGTAGTGCAACAGAAATTCGTTTGGACAACCATACATGGGAGGTGGATATTGGCTTCATGATTATTGTAAAAACAATCATGGTTTATGAAAGAAGTGATGGTAGTAAGTTTCCTTCGTTATTAGAATGCACGTGCACCTTCTCTTGTTTCAATGACATCTTCTCTTGTTTCAATAACTATTTTGACACGGCTTTAGCAAACATAATATTAAGCCCTAAAATTAAATCGAACATAAGAAGGTACCGACATTCATGTCGTAGTTTCACATACCCTCATTTGTCTTACTATGGTAAATATCATAATTACAATACATCTTTTCCAATGTATATGTATCAATATATATATATATATATATATATATATATATATATATATATATATATATATATATATATATATATATATATATATATATAGATAGATAGATAAATAGATAATAATAAGTGAAGATAAAAAACAGTGAAACAATAAATATACACTCTTTGGGCAGACATGGGTATGCATGTTACTTGTCTCATACAAGATTCCGTAGTCTTAACGCCCTGCATCAGATTTATGTATAAGCAGTGAGAACATGTCAAATGTCTTTGTCAATGTATATGTATCAATAAATATATATAGATAATAATAAATGAAGATAACAAACAGTGAAACAATAAATATACACTTTGTGCAGACATGGGTATGCCTATTACTTGTCTCATACAGGATTCCACCGTCTGAAAGACCTATATCAGATTTATGTATAAGCAGTGAGAAAATGTCATTAAAAGAAACATTTGCATATAACTCAACGTTGCCTATGCTTATATGTGTTATAGTAGCCATATACATTGAAAAACATCTGAATAATGATTCTAAAATGACTATTTCTACTTTAGGTGACCAACTTTCTGGTTTTAAGGTATTCATCGGCAATGCTACGAAGCCATGGACTGCGAATCAACCGTTAGAAGAAGTGCAGCCCGTCAACAATCCACACACATTTAGAGTTAATGATTCTTTAGCCCGGTTTATATCAGTGATACGACAAAACAAAAACATCCTTACTATTTGTGAGGTCGTAGTCGATGGTGGTAAGTGTATTGCCATGGACATGCACAAAATTCTATTTTTATTGATAATGGAATGACAAAACACTTAATGATCTGAATTCCGCTCGTCGTTGTTCGAATAATCCATTTCAATGAAAATGTCATTTATTCAACGTGGATGTGATTTACCGCTTTCTCTATCTTCTGGGTCTAGCATCACTCAAGATACACGTGGGGTTTAAAGAGGCTACATTTTATTAAAACTTCGTCTTTAGTTCAAAGGTGAAACAACAAATCTTAACAATCATTCACATTGACGGTAGAGTTCGGTGTATAATGTTTGCCAAACACTGATGCCCGTAACATCGCTACGACTCTAGGTCATAATTAAGACACAGAAATAAGAAAAACCAATACTATAAGTAAAATGAACAAGTCATTGTTTTTTTTTTTAACCTCCCAAATAATCCTAAGTGTCTTACCACAAGTTCAACATTAAAGAATAGTTCAATAATTTACAATAGTCGCAATTGTTCTGATATACTACGCTAATGCAATGCATAATGACTTCGAACGAGTACAACATAATTCAAAAGTAATGCGAAAATACAAATTCAATGAGCTCTTAGTAATTACATGAGTGAATTTTTTTATTTAAAAAAACTCCTCACGAATTATATCTCGATACGGTCATAAACTCTAATGACAAATGGATTCCAGGGAATGAATTAATTAATTATTCGTGTTTTAAGTCCCTATTTATAAATATTTTCACTTGATGTAGATGTGAGTCATTCCAATCGAAAACTTCAATGAATTCGCAAACACGCCGGGCCAAAAATGTTCCGAACACAAACGTTGTGCCAACATCACTCTTCAGTTCATTTTGAATGATCCTATGTTTTGTATATGAAGGAGAAATACTACTTTTTGGACCGAACCACTTTTATTATATCTGACGTGTCTTAAGATCGAGAGCATCAAAACATTGAGGCATCTAACGAATTGCAATGTGCCGTCTGTTTCAAAGGACGTTTTCAAAGCAATGATGCGAAACCGATTATTATTGACTTGATTTATAAAGGAGATTGATAAATATGACATCCACGAAAGTAAATTAGTAGAACGTGTCATAGTATCTCGTCTTGAAAATATGTTAAAATTTACAAATTCTCTTTAGACTTAAAAGTTCGTGTGCTACACATTCTTGATAAATATCGACTATCCTTCCATAGTTAAAAATGTTTGTTACAAATTCCCTTGTCAGAACTCGGATATTTTATTCACAAGGAGGATCATTAAATCTAATGAGCTCTCTTTTATGTTGATCAGACTTTTTAAAGGAAATTTTAAACGATTACAGTATCATAACTTCTGAACTTGTAAAATGAATTTCAGAGTGTCGTGTACTTGCTGAAACATACAATTGGTATTTCTTCACTTCTCATCTAATATTTCTTCTCGTTATCATGACAATTCAATGACATAATGGGTCGATGAAAGATTTAAATTTGAAAGTGACAACATATATTCGTAAATTTGCGAAGTAAGAATTTGAATTTAGCATTTAATGGAAATAATACATGCTTGCTATCTCTACTGAAGAGGTGAGAAAAATACTTGGCAATGCTAACAATTTCTAATCATACGCTTCAATTGAAATTGCGTACGTGCGCCGCTTAGTGAGAGACACGCATCACATGAGAGATTTATCGGGTTCACTCGGAACAACCTTACAAGTAAAGGAAAAACAACTGTAAAAAACATGCACATATTATTTTTACATTGAATTATGTACGCAATTAGGAGTGACAGGAAGAAGACAGTATATACGTGGATTACAGTCTCATTTTGTCAAGTGAATAATCCTATAACTATGGAAAAGATAAATAAACATACGCAACCAACATTCCATATTGAGAAAATGATAGAAATGCATTTCTTTCTTCTTCAAAATATGATAGTCGCTGTTTTATGTTATTGTCATATAGGGTAGTAGTAACTGGTGCGGGGAAATGGGTAAAGATTTTTGTTGATTTATCATAGATTTTGATTAAAATACAATTTTCTAAATACCAGTATATACTTTGCATGGTGATTCTTCGTTTAGTCCCAATCGAAACTGTTCTTTTATGTCTCAGCAAATTTTTTTAATTATACTTTTCATGGTACTGCAAACAATTACAAAACGTCCAAGGAATTAACATCTTAAAATAAAACTAAATACTGCATCGAAAGCTGCTTACATGGATCCTATATTGTCCTCAAGGCAAAACGCTTTCAACTCGGACTATATTTTGCATTTGCTACTTGTAAGATGAAGTCTCACGATATTCACACACACACACACACACACACACACACACACATATATATATATATATATATATATATATATATATATATATATATATATATATATATCGTATCTTATTCAGGTCTGCATACACATGTATATGGTCCTTGAAATATAACTCGATACAGCTTCCTTTACTCGATTATGATGATATAACTGAAAATTAACAACCTCTTTCTGGAGAAGCATATCATTTGAATGTTGCCATTTCATTCGACAGGCAGTTGTTTATTAATAATTCGTCACGTATTGATACACGTTAGTCGATATATGTAAACCTTGAAATATGTTTGATAGAAACTCTTTTTGTTAGAGTGTCAGAAAGGAACATTTGGAGATGGATGCAATGAAACTTGTGGGCACTGTCCTAACGGAAACGATAATTGTAATAGTACAACCGGACATTGTATAGACGGATGTGAGAGAGGATGGAGTGGTATAACGTGTAAAGATGGCGTGTTGTATTTAAGAAAAGCTTTCCTAAGTTAGTTTTAAATACCGTTGATTCCAGCATACTGTTAAATTAAAGCTAATATGGGGTACCTACTTTCAAGATAATGTTGACGGAAAGCAAAATTATCAAGCATTTTTACGTGTTTATTGTAAAATAAATTTCTCCACAAATTGATTATGGCACAGTTCTTTGTATGTTTTAGTTACAAGCTAAACGTTGCTTAAAGGAGTTCCACATTGTTGGTTCTTCGATGAAAATATTTAAAGGAATTCAGCCTTGGTGGTTCTTAGAAGGAAATGTACCCGAAGCAGTAAATAAAAGTAGCTCAGTTTAAAGTTGATGTTCTTAATATAATAGTAGGACAAGGATGCAAATAAGTAAGTAAAGCAAAAACAACTGTAATAAAACATACACATATTAATTTTACATTGAATTATGTACGCAATTAGGAGTGAGAGGAAGGAGACAGTACATACATATATTACAGTCACAAGTTGTCAAAGTGAATAATAATATAACTATTGAAAAGATAAATAAACATACACATTCAACATTCCATATTGAGAAAATAATAGAAATGAATTTCTTTTTTTCAAACTATGATAGTCGCTGTTTTATGTTATTGTCATATAGGGTAGTAGTGATTGGTGTGGAGAAATGGGAGAAGATTTTTGTTGATTTATCAAAGATTTTGATTAAAATACAATTTTCTCTATACCAGTATATACTTTGCATGCTGATTGTTCGTTTAGTCCCAATCGGACATTTTCTATTAAGTGTTAGCAAATTCTTTTAATTATACTTTTCATGGTACTGCAAAAAGTTATAAAACGTCCAAGGAATTAACATCTTAAAATAAAACTAAATATTGCACTGAAAACTGCTTACATGTATACTATATCGTCCTCAACGCAAATAGTTTTCAACTCGGACTATATTTTGTATTTACTACTCACAAGATGAAGTCTCGGGATATTCCACACACACACACACACTCACTCTCTCTCTCTCTCTCTCTCTCTCTCTCTCTCTCTCTCTCTCTCTCTCACACACACACACACACACACACACACACACACACGTCATTACCTACCTACCTACCTATCTACCTACCTACCTACCTACATGCATGCATACACACATTTCTTTCACTAGTAAGTATTATGAAATTGTTTTTCTTTCACAGGTCCGACAGACAAAACAATATGTGACCTTTGGTGGATGATTTGGCAGGAAAAAAACAGAATGTATTGTCATGCTTACCAATCTTGTTGAAATGGGAAAGGTTTGTCCAACATACATTACTTGATGTTCATTATACTTGAATACCTCCACATGGCGTGAGTTATATTGCAATCAAATGGTTTTTTTTTATTTTTTTATAGAACTAATATATTGTCGAATATTGTATTAAGTTAGGTTCTTAATTTTTTTGATAAACAGATATACAGCTGTACAGAAGAGAACTGATGCCACAGAAATGAAGATGACTGCCATTGATGGCCGATTTTGATATTGAACAGACCATCTTTACTCATGCAAACTGTGGCATTCTACATATTAAAAAATGCTCTTTCTTAAATTTAGCAATCTTTAGAACTAGAAAAGTATGAAGTCGTCTTAAAGTCCCACAATAACAAGAGTCAGACGCGCTTGTGAAAAAATAAAGTGGCGCTGGTACAAAAAAATGAAGAGCATAGTCTTCAGTTAGTCAAAGAGCTAAAGAACACAAAGGTGACTACAAATACAAGAACCGTCATGTCAAAAATAAAATTTGAAAAATAACGGAACACTGCAAAATAAAGTCATAACTCTAAAATGTTATGATTCGTTTAGTTTGATTGCATATGTACCATTTTATAGGGGTGGTGGCGCTATCTGCAAAAATGGTTGCTGGTGTTGGTGACCAGTCAGAACAGCCAGAGAGATAATCCAGCTATTGAAAAACAGCCAGAATGGCTGCAACGCGAAGACATTCCAGAAGCAGTTTAAAAAAAAAACAGGAAAAGCTACTACCACTTCCTGATCTGCTTTGTTATGTTGAGTATATAGCCAACATTCTTGGAGCAGCCCTTGAACATGTTTGAGAACTGACGCAATAAGACAGGCTATCCCTAACTGCGTTTGATTGAAAGATCAGGAAAATATGCGGTGAACATTGTAAAGAAGCCCCTCCTCCAAAAGCCCTTGAAATAGATGCATATTTTCATGAGTGATTTTATGGCTTAGCAACACGCAAGAAAAACAGAGAAACATATACAGAAAGTCTGTTTATGCTGATGAGAGACAAGTCATTTGGCGAGTTTTGAGCACGTTTTGCAAATACACTTGTCACATACCGCTAAATGTATATATTAATGAACTAGCGGCGGCTATCACAAATCTTGAATCAAGATCTGACGGTAGAAATAACACTTCCTGGTGGCAACGCTTGGCACTCCAAGAGCAGAAACACACTTCGTAGAAAGATTCGTAAAGGATGATCACATTTTCATTCAAAATACGACATGCTGTAACATACGGACGAATACTTAATCAAAAACACAGTCTTCTAAGCAACCACAGTCAGATGACGTAGAAATTATAAAAATAGCATAATCACACTATTACATTTTTAAGTAGGCAGAAGGGTCTGAAAAATCTCTTCCTCTGACGGAACTTTACTATCGTAACAAAAACGTATTCGGACGGGTTCAAGGTTACATTTGTTGTGGCATCAGAAATATTTACTGGATACTTCAACAAGTCAGAGATTACAAAAGAGCAAGTTAATGAGCTTGGAAATGGTCAAGGTTCATTCATAGCATTTCACCACCGAACAACTAAAGGGACCGATCTAAACTTTTATGAGCCGCTGATGAGCATGCTTGCTTCAAAACAGCTGCAAGAATAGCCTTCCATTCTTGAAGAAGAATTTCCCCCCGAGGATGATGAAATAATTAACTAGCTTTATCGTATACGCTGTGCGATATCATTTACTGCAATCACATTCGTGAAGACATGACGCTAAAGGACAATGAAATGGCTTATTGGTTCGAATTTCTTGCAAGCAATTTCGTATTTCTTCTGTCCGCAGTTTAATGTGTGCTAACTATTGTTGAATAAATAAAACAAGAACAAACAATTCACAATTAACAAAAAGCCCAAGTGTTAGTATAAGTATACCATGTACATAAAAATCCTTAATTAGATCAAAACTTGTTAACCGGGACTATTTGCTGCATCGTAGACCTCGTTTAAGAACCGCTCGTCTTAGATAATATCATTCATATTAGGTTAATGCTGGTTTCCCGATACGAGGAGCAAGGCGATTACTGTGTCATGCTGTCATGTTCCTGATACTGATGTCTGATTTGGGGTAAAATACAAAGAGGTCGTTCTAAATCTGATTGAACCAAACAACGTCTCATCACCAAGTGTTTAGTATTTTGCTTTGAGGAATATCAGTAGTCGCTTTAACTGGATTACCATCTTGGCGTAACTGTTGAATTGATCTTTATTATGTTCTGTTAGTCTCCATATGATGTCAATGACATCTATCACGAGTCAGTATGGAATGCTCACTGTCATCTCGCGCGTAAGGTCATATACAATGAGCTCAGGAGGGAAGTAGGCACAAAGAACTTCATTGATATCATTGCTTCTGCATACTTGCAATCATATTTATCTTTCTGCTCAAAATCGCTAACAATAAGGCCAACATATCTGTGTTGTAGTAATCGGTTACTCCAGATCTAAGTCGCCAATATTGTTTTCACAAAATCATAAATAAGTATTTGTGGCCAAGTTTGTTGTATTCTTATTCAAACAGCTTGATATATATTCCTAGTTCATAATGATATCTGCATCAAAATCAAAATGCTCTGAACTGTATCTGCCTGCTAGATAAATGATTGTACGAGCTCTATTGGCATCATTGAGAAATGTAATACCTGTCTTCTTTACCATGACGTCTGCTTAGCACACTCCGATGGAAACGTGATCAAAGGATTCTCTGTATGCTACAAATATTCTCCCCGAGTCAAAGTCTTACAGTACTGTTTTATAAATGCTGATAAAAGCTGTCTTACTATACCGATAACGCTTTCGATTGTCTTGTTGTAGCTTGGTTATGGAGCATTATATTTATGAGTGATCTTAAATATTTTAGGGTGCGATGGCCACTAATTTTCACCCAGGAGCTTGCTGGCAATAGAGTCAGAAATATATTGTGGTTCACTCAAGGCTTCAATACTAATATAGTTGTATTCTCAATGCAGATATTTTCATCAAAAAGACACTTCAGTTGTCATGGCTAAGACGGATAAAACATCATAGTCTGCAAAACATCCTGCGATACCAAACGTCTCATGCTTTATTTTACATGTCCCTAGAAATATTTGTTCTGAACGTTTCTGTAGTTGCAATCTATGTTGTTCTAGCGAGTACTTGCTAAAACAAGTGCCTACAAACATGCAATAAGAAGTGACCACTAAGACCTTCAAGCCAGATAATATTTGACGAATATAACATTCAGGCAGTCTGACATATAAACGCCAGAAGAATTTTGTTGTTGTCAACTGTGTAGCCGTCAGGGCTGTATCCAAACCCGTTAAAATCCTGGAAAATATCGTTGCCAATATTTTTTCACATGTAGTGACTTCTGCATATCTTTTGATCACTGGATCAAATAACGTTCTCATAAAACATGGTAACGTTATGTTTTTGTCAGCTATGGCAAATGGACACATTCGTGAAACCCTAATCGACGCAGAGTCACCAAACGTTGTCGACATTATTTAATACCACTTCTATGACTTCTGTTTTGTGTGCTCTCACAAACCTCTCTAAGACCTCTTTCATATCCATTATTATTCAAATAGGCTGTATTCAATGACACATTCTTATGTAATCTTACATAGAGAAACAAAATATGGCTAGAATGTTTGTGTAATCTCATAGACAAAACATTTTGTTTTGTAAATGGACCTAATTAGGAAAGATATGTGGCGTCTTCGCAACTTTCACATGCAATCTAATATCGACCAAGCACTTCGTTTAGCATTGCTCGAAGACCCATCCCGCGACATCAACACGCCTCACAACTCATGGTGGGCTGATAAAATCTTCAGAATGTATTGTTATATATATTTAATTTATTTTGTGTGCTTGACTTTCGTCAGTGATTTAGGCTAGATTAGGTATAGTCTACCTGATATTTATCATTATTTTAAAAAGAAATTGTTTACTGATATCTAAGTTCAAGGTACAGCCATGTTTACAAACTTAGAATGTTCTAGACATTTATTGGATCTTAGGTTTTGATATAAAACAGTGGTGAACAAAAGTGTTTATTCCTCCTTTATGCTCAGTCTGTGGAAGTATTTAGTGTTGTGATGAGATATAACTTGAGAGTAATAATTTTTTTATATTATTCACTGAAGTGCTCATTGACATTTTGGAGAAACGAACTACCTTGTGAGAAATGGGCATTCATTCAAAGTCATTACGGATTATATATTTGTAATACATAAAATAAACTTGGTAGTTCAGCTCATTCAGTACGACTGGTACGTCAACACATTAAGATTATTGCAACTTATTTGAAATATTTGAAATTTAATTTATAATACTATCAGTTCTTCTTAAATATTTATTTTTTAACCAAGATTTTAATAATTTGTTGGTTTCGCTTCTTGTTCTTAGTTAAAGATGTCAGAGTCTTATCAGTATCTGTTGTGGAGCTAAACAGAAAAACGGTTATAAAATGTTTCTCAAACATAACTGTTTTTCTGTTTTATTTGTTTGTCTTGTCTATGTTTTGCATTTGTCTTTGAAAAAGACTCATTAAAGAGTCGAAATCGCTCATGCTAGCTAGATACCAATTTCGCACTGTTCGTTGTCAGTTTATTGCATTTATCTTAATTAATCCCTGTCACACGTGATCCCTTGTTAGTCGTGTGTGTATGCGTGTGTGCGCACGCAAGAAACAAAATATTGTCAAAAAGCCTGATATGGTGTGGCTATGATCGCACAGCGGGTATGAATCAATAGAAAAGCATAACAAAGAAAACCGTGCTGGCAACTTCAAATCCGTGTTGACCACGTACATACTGAAACTAAAAGCCTAACCTGTACCTTTCACTAGTACGATTCATTGAGACTTCTCTTTGACACATCGCATTGATCAAAGGCACTTGCCTGTTAGTGAGTCATCTGCAACTCTCAATTGATCTTCCCTCATAACACAGTATTAGTCTACATTCTTGTCTATATTCTTGTCATATCAGTGAAGAGTCACCCATAAATCAAACATCTGGTGGAGCTTCCGAGCAATGTGGGAGCAAACACCGCAAAACATACGACGAAATGATAGAAATAAATATATTTCTAGTATGGCAACATACAAACTTTTCTCTGTTTTATCAGAACGAGCAAAACTTAAAATGTTAAATGATTCAAATTCTGGATCAGACATATATAACTACATTTTTATAATGAATACAAATATTATATAAGTCATATAATTTATAGGGTTTCTTTAAAAACAAAACCTTAAAAAAGTCATTGATGTCACTGATGAACATCTTCCTTTAATTACTTCTCATAGATCAAGTGTAAGCAATACTGGCCTGACGAGGGTGAGGAGGTCTACGGCAACGTCAAGGTGAAACTAGTACGAGTCGAAACAGGACCTGACTATGTCAAGAGAAACCTAGACATAACAGTGGTAACTATCATGCGTAGTTATAGCATATTTAATATATGTATATAACAACTATATATATTGTTACAAGCCGGGGGTATTTATTTGTCCGAGCGGTGTAAAACCCTGGCACGATTCCCACTAGAAGTCATAAGTTTACCCCAAATTTACAAGGACTTGAAAACAACTTAGTTGTAAATTCGAAAGCCCGACATGTCCATTCTATGCATAAATTTTACTCTAATCAATGCAAGACCACAGATCTCATAACCTGCCAAATATCTATCAACCGCACAGCTGCATGGTTTCTCTTTAATAGGGTTCCGTACCGCCAGAAGGTCACGCCGTATAAACTATACAACTAACCCCTAACACAAGGAACTATTTTAAGTCCGCCATCTTAGGCCAGTCAAACTATGGTTTCTAGGCACTTTTTGCCAGTACAATTGCATGACCTTTGCCACCATGGCGACATAAACGGTATCTGCCGAGTCCCTTCGGATTGATTCCATAGTGTAATTTACCGGTTTCCAACCGTAAATACTGCTACTGAAGTCACACTACCGATGTACACCACTAGATTTTAGTAGGGACTTTATTATTCATGGACACTCATTTGGTTTGGACCTGAATCCACTACTAGTGAACCATGGCATCATGGAAACTCACTAACACTTTGCTCCGTGATGTTTGATCTTAGTAATTGGCTAATTATTTCGGTCAAATTAATATATATATATATATATATATATATATATATATATATATATATATATATATATATATATATATATATACACGTTTTAGGTGCGTTGTGGGCAGTCATCCCGAAAGTGGGTTTACGGGAAGGACATGATATAGTTTACATTTCAAATCAAAATACATATACATAGGTTGTATTTCTTACATAGTAATTATGTATATGTTGAAAATAAGTATATACACTTATGTTATAGTCCTATTCATGTTTTCGGTTCGTGGGCAGATATATAAATTTCATGGGCAGTTTTGACCTTTAGGTTGAAGATGACAAAGTAACTGCCCAAAAATACGTTCACGAAGAACAAACATATAGCATTCTGCCCGTGAATACGGCCACGGGAACAATATATAGCGTACTGCCCACGAATACGTTCACAAGTAACAAATATATAGCATGACTTTCCGGTGTGCGCGCGCAAAATGGTTGTCAAGACACGACGATAAACATTAATCTATTAAAGCATCCTTTGCAATGGCCAGCGTACATATAGTGGACGTGAGGTTCGTTTTTCACAGCTTGTTTGAAATAAATGGATGATTATATATCCAGTGTAACAACTTGTCTTGACAGCTTATGGATGCTAATGTTTGACATTTATTGTGAAGATGATTGTTCACTGCTTGTTGATGAATTCGTAGCTTCTGTTAATCGATGCTATAGCTCAATTTAACTGTCATACACTGATATGTTTAAGTCTGCTTGCACAGTTAACTATGCAGAGTTATGGAAATATAACAAATTGGTTTTAATAACTTTCAGAGTTTGTTTTACTATTACTCAATATTTGTTTCAAGTACTATAAAGGCTGTGATAGGTTGGGTGGCTTAGATTACAAATCAGGCCCTTCTCACTTGGGGGGTGGGGGGTGGGTACTGCCCATTATGAATATTACTGGTCCTAGATGTCCAACCTGATATTTCTGACATATAGGTTCAACATCTTACTGCCAGCAGAAATGGTGTTCAGTAGTATTTTTCCCAGTCAATAGTTTATGGATATATTATGTCATGTACTATGCTTGTTTAATTCTCTCATCTCAGTTCTGACGTTACCATTGAATGCTATAATGTTCCCAGACATCCGGTATTCATGGTTATTAAAATTATATATATACACAGATAACTGAAGGTGAGTTCTCATTATTCCCTAACAATTGTAATTAGTGGAGCTGTAGCAATTGATGGTCTGAGAATTCAAGTTAACTGGTTCAAAACTTGGGTAAACAACAAACTGTTTTCTTCCTTTGACAGGCATCATAAAGTTTTGCATCTTTGTCTCTCTGATGACTGTGGTACACAAGTTACAGACTTTGCCTTAGAATGAGCCTGATTTTTGATACTTGTTACTGAATGGGGTGGGGTAGGGAAGTAACAAAATTATTAAAGGTGGAATGTATGCAAACCATGCTGGAAATAGATATGTGCCAGCAACTGCAACATGTAAGCTTCAATCAATTTGGAAACTATAAGCTTTATCCTGTAAATATTAACAGTTCACACCCTGTATAAAAGATGATTTTGTGTTTGATTAACTGGAACTGTTAATTTATTATGTTAAGGAATTTATTGTTTTAACCCTAGTAAATGTAATATAATTAGGTCAAAAGTTCCAGTTTGTTTATTGTTTCCAGAGTTGATTATTGTAACTGGAAGAACCTGTTTCTAAGTGTTAAATGAAACGAAAGAGATATTGTTTACTCAAGTGATATAAAATAAAAGTTTAAAATGAACTGAAAGAAATATTGTTTATTCAAGTGATACAAAATAGATGCAAAAGTGTATATTCATTAAGAAGTGTATTGTCAATTGCAAATAAATGAAGATTTATCTTATTTTGTTCTTTACTTGTGTACAAAATTATACCTGGATTGGGCAATAATTACTTGGACTCCATTTGGAAAAGAAAAATCTATATATCCTAAATACCTAATGTTCATATCATAATGCTCTTTTAATGGATGATTATGCTTTTCAGCTGACGTTACCATATTGCCAAGTGAACTAATAGTATGGCCTTCGGTGTGGCCCACTAATCACATTTGTAAATGAATTATGCATACAATAGAGAAATAGCTCTTAAAATATCTTATGAGTTGAACAATGTGTGTACACAAATAAACATGAAGCAAATCTTTGAACTTGTATGCCACACATGCAAGTGAATTGGTGGTTTTCATATGTAACTTGTGTACTCTTATGGCTTTTGTCTATATTACTTTTAGCCATTTCTATTCACACACCAGAACACAACCTTTTATGTCTGATTCAGGTACTAATGCAAAACTTATTTCAGCTGTAACTGAAGTATACAGAATGTTTCCTGATGTTGAGGCCTACTGTGTAGACAGTATAGCTGTAAGTCATCAAATCAAATGGAAGACAACAGTGTGCAGTTGAAGAAAATGATATATACCCAGTACCATTTAGAGTTATCTTAAAGAAAAGTCACAATACAGACTGATACAAGTAGTTTTAGAAAATGCATTTGTTCCACATACATTTTAACTTAACCCAAAAGTTCAGTCTCTTGCCTAAAATTCAATCAGATGTATGCATTTATTCCATAAAACACAAAGATATAATGAACCAAATCATTTTCATTATTGAGTTAGGTAGTAGGCTATGTTAAAGAGTGCAATCACTTTATCGATTTTTTTTTCCATTACATTTTTATTTATTATAAAATGACATTTCTTAGTGGAGTGCTAGCAACTGTAACTTGAGGAATATTTTGTACATGCTGGCCTAAGTGTCATGAATATACTGTGCTACATTTTGCTTTATTAGGTATAATACTATCATGAGACTTGCTTGATTAAATCCTGCATTTGTCAGTTACACTTACAAGTCCACTGGTAGAATTTAAAATCTGTGACAGTTTGGGAACTTTTTTTGCAGTAACTGCAAATCACTTTGCCTTCACAGTCAATGAATTCAAGCCATTGATAATTGTCAAACCATTGTGACTGAAAATGTGATTGTGTCTTAGTTGTGTCCTATTTGATAATTTTGCTGCCACAGAGTCTGGATTGTGTCTCTGAAGAAATAGTTCATCTAGACTCTGTTGCAGTATTACATTTTATATGTTCAATTTAATGAATTTTCTTTCTTTGAATCATTCTTATGTCATAACTTGCGAAAATAGTTTAGTTAACAATATTTATTCAAACAGAAAAGATAACCTCACTTGACAAATCATCCTACTAAAGTGATCATGGCATACACTTTTATCTTTGAAATTCAAATATTGCCCACTCGTTAATTAACATAACTAATATTGCACATTGAAGGTGATCATATGTATCATCAGTTTTAAAAAAATAAAGACATAATACTATCATTTAATCACTGCATACAGGAAACAGACACTTGTGTCTGTAAAATGCCTTTCATTGGATTATTTTGGTTTATTAAAACCAAACAGCGATCCACTCAGGATTTTCTAGGGTAGATACAGAGAATATATTATGGTCATTCAGAACGCTATCAATACATCAGACCAGATTGTTTTTATTATTATTTAGGCAAAATAACTTAGTAAGTCAGATGGCAAACATGAGGATGGTGATAGGTTATGTGGAATTTGCATTGAATCATCTGATCCCAGAAGATTTGATACAATGTCACTGGCTGTGGTAATCATCAAGTGCAGTTGCACGGCACCATAAGACTTATCAAGATACCATAAGCTAGAAAGATGAAGAAAAAGAAAAACGATGACCCAAAGACAAATCCTGCAAACTGTGTGCAAAAACGATTCCACAGATTATAGATGAAAACTTTACTATATTTAGCTTCAAGATATTAATAAATTCGGATTACTTCCTCCAGTCTGCTACAGTAATTCATGCCCATTGCACTAATAAATTGATTATAGTCCTTGCAGTATTTTGTGTGGGCCACAATATTTTAATTGATGCAGCTGATGCTCCATTCTTCAGTTCAGTGTTGATTCAAACATAGCAATGTCCCTTTGGGATGTGTGCATAAATAAAGAATGCCTGTCCCTTCATTACCACACTTGTTGAATTTATCGTGTCTCTCTGAAAACTGTACCATGTGAGAAAGAATTTTATAAACAAACTGGACATAAGTATTGCTAGACATATACTCAGACCTGAGACTTCATAAAAGACTGCTTACTTGTGAGGCATTATTAGTGCTAGGGCTTGAGGTAATAACTTGCTATATGTTTGGTAAGGCGAAATAAGGGGCCTTATGACTTAAACTGAAACTGTGAAAAAACAAAAGGTTCAAATGCAATAAACTTTTGTTTTTCCTCATTTGTTATATTGCAGTGCCATGAAAGGTCATTTCTTTTATCTTTTTAATCCCTTGCCAATTTTAAGTCATCATCACTAACCAAGTCTCTAAATCAATTCTTGGCATATTTAGCTAAAATGGTGTCTACTGTTCCATTATATCATTGATTGTTTAGCTTGCTTGTATGGAGCTTAACACCATTTTTCAGGACATCATAGACTTTACATGGCAGCCAACATATTTATTGGAAGAAATCAACACACATAACGCTACTGGCAAGCTTTCTCATATCCACACATTGGTTGGACTAGAGAGAGTTGATTAGTGATGTGTATGCCTAGACCATTCTATAATCCAGGGCCCCATGATTGAATACAGCTTAAAGAAATTAACCCTAATTCAATTTCCTTGTTGCATTTAAATCATAACACCCACCATGCAAAGTGACACATGTCTCAAGATTTTTAAATCTGTATATGTTTTGCAACTTTTAATTCTGAGTTGATGCATGTGGATGTGGAAATTCAGTTACTGAATACTTAGCTACTTATATAAGGAGCTCTCACACTGGTAAAAGCATGCAATTGGGATTGTATTTGCAAGAGGGCAATTAATTGTTCAAAATACTGTTTTAGCTAACTACATATGCGAAGGGTTGATGTATAAAAAAGAGGATCAAGAAATCCTAGCTGGTAAAGATAATTGTATCCAACTTGATAGAAAGTGAGAAGGCCTTTTAATTTTGTACAGCAGTTTTATTAAGGAACCAACTATAATACCATTAGAAGTTTATGAGCAGCAAAAACCACATTTAGGACCAACTAGACATCAAAACCATATGCATAGTTCCATTTACGGCCAACCAGACATCAAATAGGTCATCTAGTGAAAGCACAATGTCAAAATGACCAGCCATCTAGGAGAAGTAGCAAGGAAGGGGTTTTCCAGATGCCCATTAAAACAGCCATATTGGCGGTTAGATTGGCACTATTTTCATTTATGTCCAACTAGACATAAGAAGTCTTTCACTGATATGACGATTCATTCAGGAGAAGTAGTTATACCAAGATTTTCAGGATGGCCACATTGGTGGCCTTATAGGATGTCTGTACAGCACCATAATTCTCATTCAGGACCTGCTAGACATCAACATAAGTATTTTGTACACATGTTGACACGCTGACACAATTATCCATTCAGAAGTAGCGATAAAAAGTTTCTTAATATGGCTACTGTGGCAACCACATTGTATGTGTGAGTGGCACCATCTTGTTTTTTCTTCCAGATATTTTCACACAAATATCATATTTAAAGATAACATGAATTCATACAAGATCTTGTCGGTTTATTTCATAACAGATTTTTCCCTCATATTAATATAATCTTTTGAAAACATTTATACATTATAGTTCTAGAAATTTTTCATGCTCTCAGAAACTATTAAAATCACAGCAGAAAGTGTTATGTTATATCTTTATTCAGCACTGAAAAATATTTATGAACTCTTAAAGTTTTTTCCCCTATATTAACTTAATTTAATGAAGATTTTCAGACTATAACCTTTCCATTGGATTTATTTTTTCAAACATGGCGTAAAAAGTATGTTATAGTAACCAATTTTTACATTGCCTTCACCATTGCAGAAATCTCTATAATCAATTTCCTAGTAAAGAAAAGCCAAGAAAATAAATGGACAGTTAATATTCACTTCAGGATCACAGACCTGAGGCAAATATGTCATTGTTAAATCAAACATTTTTATTGTGTTTCCTTAGACCTAAATATATATATATACTTGCTGTTACTCTAAACGAAGGCTGGTGATCCAGTTGATAACCTTTTGGGGGTTTTAAGGATGTCTTTAAAATTAAGGCCTTAAAATAACTGACTTATCATCGGTGTGCTGACAGGTGATGTGTAATTAAATCACTGTTGTAATATTAATAATGAGTGAGTCTGCACAAAGGAATTTCATACAGCTAAACTAGCTCAACAACTAGAGGCAATTAAGAAATATATCCACATTCGTGATTCTGTCAAATGGCAGATACAACAGCATCAGGAAGCTCAAGTGGCATTTACAGAAGGTAAAGAGCCACTATACTTGTTATCTTTTTAGGGATGTGCTTGGATTTTGCCCTCAAGCTGGAGCAGTCATAGGATATATAATAAATCACCACGGTCGGAATTTATCCCCAAGCTGGGGTAATAGATGGGTAAAGTCTTATCCACAGTCGGGGTTTTATTCAAGCTTCAGGTGCAAGTTTTTGTGCATCTCCATGCCCTTGCATAAAACACAGTTACACGTTTTTTTATATAGATATGTTTCAGTTGTAGACAGGAATAATAAGTATTTGCGAGTGTTTGAAATGAATGGGTTCATTATGAATTGAGTGGCACTACATTTCAAAAGCAAAATTGGATTGAAATGCAAGAACTGTAGTACGGAATTAGTGTTGGTTCTGGATCGTAGAATGGAATTGTGTGTGTGTGATTGGATTTTTAACGTAGCTTGAATAATTTTTCAGTCATATTGCTACGATGTCTGCAGTGTGGCAGTTTATAGTGATGTATAGCACTGGGGCATCATGCTGCAAACATGTAGTATGATGTTGTACCCAGTCACATTATCCTGACACCAGGCCGATCAGTCCTAACACTAACCTCTTAATGCTGAGCGTCTAGCGAGGTAGCTGTTAATACCATTTTTGTAAGTCTTTGGTATGACTTGGCTGGGGTTTGAACCCATGACCTCCCGCTTCTGAGGCGGATGCTCTAACCACTAGGACACCGGAGTGGTCAGAATGGAATTGTAACAATTACAATAGAAGCAATTTGTATTATGCTTGTTGGGGCATTCCTCACTGATGGCTGTCAGTGACATCATCATGGGAATGTGTAACAGCCACATTTTGTAAGAACAAGGTGTAGTTGGTGAACAATACAGACACTTTTCTGCCATTTCCACTGGCATCATCTCATATGATGTTATTTAAAAAAACTTCCTACAACATACTCACAACATATAAAACCTATATGCAAATCTGATGAAAGCTGCTTGTGTTTCTGAAACACATATTCCATACTGGTGGCAAGAATGTCCAAATCTACATTACAAAAATGAAAACATTACCATCCATCTAGGAGTTGCAAATGTATGAAATCCTCTTGTTGGGTAGTTTTACTAACAGGCTTTACAGCAGGGCCTTCCATTAGATTTAAATGTGGCAGGTAAGTTGACAAAGTAGGGTGGGGGGTTGGGGGGACCTACCCCAATGGGGATAATTCATTTTTTTTTTAAAGTAGCATGGTGTAAGGTAAAAGTAGATGGGCTGATAAGGAATCCACTGAATTTACAGACTAAAGGTTCAGACATTTGTTTTTAAGAGAAAAATGAAAGAAGGAAACAATACAACAGATATTTTAATATGACTTTAATGTTTATTTTCTAGATTTAATTACGATTATGAATCAGAATCAGTCTCCAACTCCACTGTAAAGTTTATCTATTACTTCTTCTGCTCAGGCACCTGCAAATTAAAGCAAAATTGTAATGCTTAAATAAAGTCATATCATCTCAGCACTAGTTACATATGCAGAAGTCATGTTAATCAGCATTATAAAAATGTATGATATTTTCTTCACTGCACTTGTGCTTCCCTTACTATCGTTAAGCCATGATACAAGATAACTTTGCACTTACTTGTCATTTCTGGCAAGTGGATGGTGCAATCAATTTGCACAAAGATGAATTTATTTCATCCAAATATTTCATGTGAATAAAAATTCCAAATGGAGGCACTTGTCCGATCAGACAAGATATATGCATATTGTAGTTAGCTGGACTCTAGCTCTGACAGTCCTGGGCAATAGGATAAGTTGATTTTGTTATCAGTTTAGAAATGCATCCGCTTTGCAAATACTATGCTTTAAAAGACGAAACTGAATCCAATATTGATGAAATAAGAGTCATTTGGATTACCTTGTTTTTTATCATTCTGCGTTGGTTGGGTGCATATTTGAGGGTCTCTGATATGGTCTCTTCCATTCCATTTGCCTTTGCTTTGCCATTAGTTTTCAAGCAGGCTTCTGCAAGAGTAATACAATGTTTTAAAATAAGTTTCACAACAAAGGATGCATTGCATTTTTCTAAATGCCAGCAATAATCAATGGAATATTTTTAAAACATGTACTTTGAAATGTGTCTCAAGTTACTTTATCAATTCATTTAAAAATCTCTGGCAAGTCACATGAAAAACACAATTTAAATCAAGCCATACTTACTTATCAAAACCTGACATATCACAAGCTCTTGAAATGCTTTTTTCCCTTTTCGTCCCTTTGGACTATACTCTGGCCAGTCTTTTTGTTTTAAGCTTTTTCATCATCCTGCAGACACTATCCCCAATTGTAAACCTGCCAAGGTAGCTCAAGTAGCATATCTGAAAATAATAATAATAATAATATTACTATTTTTTGATTTTGATATTATTATTAGTAGTAGTATTTCATGATCGATGTGACAAAATATGCTTGTATATAGTTATTTTTTGCCATGGTTTTGCAAGCAAATTTAATTTCTCTAACTTGAAAAAAATTTGATAACATTAACTATGCAACACAATGTACTAATAGCAATTATAAACCAAATTAACCACCGTGAATCTATTAACTTCATAAATGACATTCACTCAAGGACTGAATTAAAGTAGCCACATAATATGTAATAGTGTATATGTAGTAAAATACCTGTTACATGTTCATCTCTAAACATGTTTTGGCCTACATCCGTAAGACAAAACAGCTGACCACTACATGTTCACCCCACCCCCAAAAATAATTATACAGGCACTGCAGAACTTGCATAATGCATATTGAGGTTCACAACAGCAAATAAAGGTTATAACAGTTTTTTTAAATAGAAAATAAAGCCCCAATTTACCATCTTCTTGGAGAGTTTGGGATTCTCCTCCAACCTCTGGCAAAGGCCCTCTAGTTCCTCCACTGAATCACATGGCATTGCAAGAATTTCTTCTCTATATTCTGTGTCTGGGCCTTGTGTATGAACTTGGAGGGCCAGCTGCTCCAACAAATTCTCAATATTTGTGTCCAGTTTCATAAGTACATTGAACTGGAAATCTGTAACAGATTTGTGATGAAATTAGTTTTGAAAGATCAAGATCATTATTATAAACTCCTTAAAAAGATCTGTACAGTGAACATGGGTTTAACAATGAAATATATTTATGAAATGAAATACATGGTTTTTGTACAGTTTATATGAAAACTTTTCCCTATAATCCTTTATTTTTTTATTCCCTGGATATGTTGTTTCACTGCTGGTGTCTGTAAAGTCTGCATTCAATGTAGATGGTTTAGGCGTCTGACTTACACAAGACAATGGTATACATCAGAAAGAAAAATAAAAAAACCAATGGAATGATGAACAGTCGACACATCAATGAAAAACAATTCATTGTTTATTTGCACAAATAAGTCTTGAACAGTATGTTTTATGACCTATAATTTAATTAATTAACATCTCACAATGTTCTGAAATAACAGTATCTAAGCTACAAGAGCTTGTGCTTTCATGTCATAATCTTCCATTTTGCAAACAAATTTTGATGTTGAATCAATGTATATGACCTTAGCATTGAACACTAACATTCAAAATGTCTACAAGATGACAAGACTATTATCAACTGAAGTGACAACAAACCAATGAGTTTTACGTGCATTGAACATAAGCATTTTTAAATGCTACAAAATGTGTTTTTAGTGTATGGCCACAAATTACCCAACATTTTGTCAAACATAAAACAGTTCTACTACCTTAGATGAGAATTAAATTCATAAATACAGTGTATAATTGACCTACTCGTATTTAGAGAGCTGTAAATGAAATAAGAGATTATATAAAAGTCAACACCTGTAGTATTTGTTTCATTATTCTATAATGTACATTTTTTTCCATCCTCAATACTTACTACTTGCAGAGGAACTGGCAGAGAGAAATCTTTCTATTCTCCACTCCAGAATGGATGGGGATGGTGATGGTGTTGTCCTTCTGGATGCAGCTAAGAGTATAAAGATTATCACTACTCCTTAATTGCAGTAAAAAAGAAACAAAGAAATCAGACTGGATTTTTTGGCATGTAAACAAAATGCATACTGGTTGCAATGACCACTGTATATAAAGCAGTGATACAATATATCACAAAATGCATTCTTTTTTAACAAAACATCTAATCTCATATATACAGCATCATGAGTAAGTAAGTACTCTTAAACACATCTTATTAAACAGACAGAAAAATGATGAAATTTATACATACTTTTGATAAAGAATTTCCAATTGTGGCATGGTATAAAAGCAATTGATAAAAAATAAAAAGAGACCAGATAAACTAAATAGAACATACCAGCAGGATAAGAGGAAATCTTGGAGTCTGCAAAATACTCTCCATTTCAGGAGGTTTTGGATGAGATGGCTGACCAGAAAGGTTTCCACTTGAGATTTTCATCTTTAAATAATCATCCTAGAGTGCACCAAAGTCATGTGAACTTGATCCAATTCCAACATTACTGCTGCTTGAGTGCTTAGATCCAGTATTGCCTTCACTAACTGATGTTATTAATACCTCTCTCTCATCAGCATAATTTCCATCTTTTTTCAAAACTCCCATTGTAAAACCTCTGCTGAAGAAACTAACACTACACCATAAGGATTTAAAGAACTACTGCCCGGTTTCTAATCTCCAATTCATATAAAAAATCTTACAAAAGGTTGTTCAATCCCAGCTTGCATCTTGTCTGAATTCAAACAGTCTTTTTAGCAATGTACAATCTGCATATCGCCCTTGCCACAGGACACAAATTGTGTCTGCAAATAGATTACACTCCAGCCCAGTTGATCTATGTTGTGGTGTTGCACAGGGGTCTGTTCTTGGACCTGTTCTCTACACTCTATACACTCAGCTGCTCTCAAGTGTCATAGATCATCATCCAGTGTCTCACCAATTGGCTCTGTCTGCGGCGGTTCGAGTCTAAGATTCAGCCAATGTGGGCATGTGAGAAAGCTTGCCAGTAGCTTCTCGTGGGTCGGTGGTTCTTTCCGGGGTTTTCCGGGTTCTTCCTCCACCATTAATACTGGCCGCCATGTATAGCCTATCGTGCTGAAAAATGGCGTTAAACCCCACAACAACAACAACAACTCACCAATTGTACACTGATGACACCCAAATATACAAATCTAGCCACCCAACTGAAGTTGATGCTACCATCCAAGGTGTAGAGATGTGCATTTCTGATGTGAAATCATGGATGACATGGAACAAGCTGCAGATGAATGATGATAAAACTGAGGCCATTCTGATTACAACACAAAGACTTTCTCATTCACATCCTTTACCTCACACAATAAATATTAGCAACACCAACATTAAATTCACACAATCAGTACAAAACCTAGGTGTTACTCTGGACAGTACTCTCACATTGCACCAACATGTCATGAACATATGCAAGGCTGCATATCTTGAGCTGAGACGCATCAGCTCCATTCTCAGATATCTTTCAGCTGATGCCACTAAAACACTTGTGTGTTCATTACTACTTTCAAGACTGGACCATGGTAACTCAATTCTGTCTGGTTCATCTTAATATCTACTGCAGAGACTTCAAAAAGTTCAAAACATAGCTGCTTGGATCATACTTAGAGTACCACAATCAGAGCACACCTCCCCGCTGCTCTGTACCCAACACTGGCTATCCATTCGATCCAGAATCAAACACAACATTAGTTCTCTGTGCTACGTTTCACTGACAGACTCTAGTCCAACATACCTATCCGACCTCACCTATGTGTACACACAAGCAAGATACTTACACTCCTCTTCCGACAATCATATACTCATTATTCTCACTATGAAAACAAAGTCACATGGACAGCATTCTTTTGCATACCAGGGCCCAGCAACATGGAATGAATTGCCCACTGAACTTAGACACAAAGACGCAGTGATCCCATTCAAGAGTGCTCTCAAAACTACTTATTCTGACTACAAAAACAAACTTAATGACTTAATAATGTTAACTACCTTAAATATTCTCAGCATGTTTTTTATGTTTTCTAATTTCATGGTGTTTGTTTTTGTAATCACATCATTGTGTATGTTTTTATGTTGTCTAATGTTGCAAACCGCTTAGAGCTTCTAAAGATTAGGCGCTATACAAAGTCCTCATTATTATTATTATTATATTTAGCTTGGATGAATATTTTTTAAATCATTGGCCATAACTAAAAAATGGGATTTTGTTTTATGATCATAAAAGTATGTTGGACACCATCCATGATGTACAATGCTGTCTGACATTTCTATGCACCTAAGGTTTCCATCTCAAATATTAAAGCAAAATGCATACCGAATTTGACAGATTGACGAAAATAAAAAAAAGCAATGCTTACCATTTGAAAAGAGGCAATTGTCACTAGAATATTCTATTCAAAATGATATTAATTTTGGACACAGGGGATACCACCCCCATGTTTTCCTGACTCGTGATATGTCGGCCTATTCTGTGCACAGCTTTAAAAGATGTAATGTTCATCCATCGAGCTATAGAAATGAAACACATTTAATGTAGACTGTTTCTGTCAGCAGTTAAGTTGAGTAATTAGGTCAGGTTTATAGCTAGTTTACAAAATTCAATGTAGAATGCCAATAAATGACAAGATATATTTTTGCAAACTAAAGTGATCTTGAAAAAAGATTAGTAAAGTTTAACATTTTATAAAAAATAAGCTATTATGTGGAAAAGAAACAACAATGAAATAGGATGCAATGTGTTTACGTCTAGTTTTGGAAGGTACCGTCTCTAAGGTACCGTCATAATTGTACCGTAGTTTAATGGGTGGAAAGGCCATTGAAAGGTAAGGGCAGTGCGGAGACCATCGAGTATGTTCCAGAATAGCTGAATCTTTGTAGATACATAGATCCATTCGTAACTTCAGTCCGCAAGCGAAACACTATACTTCGTATCCCAATCCTGACTCAGGTCCGAAGTAGACAAATCCTGTTCTAGCTAAAACATACGAAGAAGGTAATCCTTCCCTATCCGTAGGCCATTTTTGAAACGTGTCCAATCGACGGGCACAATCACAATAGTCAGGTAAGAAGACTGGAAAATGGTAGGGTTTGAACTTGGAGTTCTCACTGGATTTCTCACTCGATTCTTGCTGTGGCGAAGTCATCCTTCTGGTGGGTGGCTATCCTCTTACAACCAATGTTTTATACCGACATGTCCATACGGCAAAGTAAAGTGGGTGGGAAGCCGCACTCGCTTCTGCTACACGATTTGATAGACTTTTTCCAAGGGTCGACTGACGATGTGCTGTGTGGGTAAACGTACAATCTTGTTGGGTTGATAGGTGGTCACTTTCTCTAGACTGCAAGGCTTCTTTCAATACGCCAAAGTTGACCACTCGACTGGTACGATAATTCAGAGTAAGTCCTTTCACTTTACACTTCGTGTGCACTTCTCCTTGTTTGTCCCAGTATTCGTAGCCGTAATTTTTGGGACCGCCACTGACGAAACTTAGAATCTTGTCATCGGGGTGCTCGTCTGTCCAGGCTCCTAAACGGTCTCCTTCGATGTCAGGGTGCTGTCGACTCGGGTGATCGATATAAATGCAACTGTCCATGTCAAAGTACAAGACACGTTCCCCTAACAGTTCTAAAGCTTCGTACAATTTTAAGCGAGCATGAGCTGTCATGTAAGCTGCAATGATGACATTTCCAAAGGGGTCATCTTATACAAAGTTCAGATCTTATTCGTAATTCACCAAGATCAAATCCTCACGAACGACGTCCACGTGTTTCATGAATTTGGCTTTGTCGTGAATCATCTGAAAGTAGCGGGAAGGTTCGGTCAAATACTCCATCTTGGGTAAACACGGTCATTGTGCCATTTTACCCCACAAGCAATTTAACATCACTTTGGCAAACGATCGCCTGCCTTCGTTTTTCTCAATGTGATCTTAAGTAATGCCTTCTTGTGCCCAGAATTTCTCTCTGAATGTCTTTTGGTCTTCGGGAGTGTGACACCAGGACAGATAGTCACTGGCTTCTTGCTCAGTTTCAAAAAGGCATCCACGTAGTCTGAGAAAATGCCTTTCTGCGTGGGGTCATCCTTGTGGAATTATTGTGTCTTGGGAAAGTGGCAAATTTCGCACACTTCTAACAGTTGGTATCCCATGTTCAGAGCTTTGAACAATTCTACGCTGACCCATGTCCCCGTCAAGGCCCGTTCTTCCTGGGTGTGATGACAAGGTTGATCTTGGTTGCACGTTTCAGCACAAGTACGGCACAAAGGAAACAAAAGTTTCCCTTGGCAATGGCGAGGTAAGACGGGATGGTATAGGTTCGTGGGAGGCAAAACTTTGCACTTGATCAAGCCTTCGTATTGTCGAATGTTTTTTAGGTCGATGTGTTCGGTGAACAATTGTGGGTGCCCTGCAGGAAAGCAACAATATTTGCACACGTAGGGATACAGTGAACACACGTCCAAGTATTTGATTTCTTCTCCTTTCTCTTCGTCAGCTTGGTACAGCAAACAGGTGGCATTGGTCCTTCCTCCGTACAAACTATCACTTGGGTTCAGGGGGTCCATGAACTGGTAACTTTCCATGAAGCGTTTAAACTCGGGATCGGTGTTCAAACGGTGATTGTATTTGTGTTCCCACATTTCCACCACTTGGTATCCTTCCTGTTCTAACTTTAGGCGTCGCTGACAAATGGCCTGGTACAAGTCTTCCATGGTTCGTTGTAAGAACTGATTTTTAGTGCCGCGGTCAGGGTAACAGACGGGACATCCGTGAAATAAGCAACCGTTAAACTCGTACATGATCTTGGGGTTTTCTAAGTCCCAGCCATCGACCGAATGCATTCCAATGATCTTTTCGCCCTGTCCGTTGCGGGCATGCTGAATCCATTTGTCTTCCTTGTCGCACAAGTAATGCAACCAGCATGGGGCTTTGACCGAGTATTGACGTTTGACATAGTTGGTCGTTTGAGGACTGATGACAGCCACAGTGTTTTCAAGCATGAATCGTTGTCGGTAGACTAAGGAACACGCTTTGGCAATGGTGCAAGCCTCTTTTAAATGATCAACCCCTCCGTGTTTCATGAACAGTTCTCGAAATTTTCCACAGCATCGCCGTAAAATGTCCACGTCGGAACGACGATACTTTAGCATTTCTTCCTGAAAGTCGAAAGGGTCGGAGGCGTGAGCCTGGTACCAAGCGTAGAAAGTTTCTCGTTCGGTACGCATGTTGTCAGGGTCGTAATAGTGAGCCTGAGGCAAATGGGGTAGAACGGCGTGTTGATTGGCTTCTGTATTGAAAAAGTGTGGAAAGTACCCTTTAGCCATTTCTGTCATTCCAAACATTTTAGGCATTCGACTCAAAGGCATGGCTAAGTAGCTCATCGAATCTTTAAACTGCACTTGTCCCACTTGCATGAAAATGATTTTGGCTCCGTTCAAAGTGATTTTAGGACGCTCGATGCCACGTTCCGTATAACATCTCAAAAGAAACTGTCCATCGTATCCGGAGAAATTGTGAGCCATCACCGTGGCATGGTGATGACATTCTCCATAATAATGTTCGATGTCCTCTTGGCTCCACGTCTTGTCGATGGGGTCTAAGACCCATTGTGTGAAATCGGCTAGTGTGTTCGGTCCTTGAAAGATTTTTTCACGCCCTCCAGGAATCTTACTGCAGTGAGGGCAATAACTCAAGACAGGTTCTTGAATCACTTCTCGCACGCTCGATGAGCCACGCAGAAATTAGGAATGTGAATACCGGTCTCTTGCATGCATTCGAAATCGAAAAAGATGAAATTGCCTTTCTTCTTCTTGTGACCATCCTCTTTCTCTGGTTGGGATTGGTATTTTTGCATGTAGCATTGGTGTTCCAAGTCCACGATGCAGTGACAAATGTGACATTTTTTCTTTCCTGAACATACGTGTGCCTTGGTACTGTTGATACATAGACCTTGTCCACACATTGGGCACAATCTCAGGAGTTGACAAGCACATTTCTTCTGTGAACCTTGCATCTTCAGATGTTGTTGGTAACAGGCAGGGCTGACAAATGTGCGCAGACAAGCAGGACAATGCACTGGTTCTTGCCCTTCGCTCAGACAGGGTTGAGAGGCCAAACATCCTGAGCATTTCGATCCACAATGTTTGTGTTGCTCTCGATTATTATAACCATCATAAGTCACATTTCTCACAGTAATATTTGTATCCCAGGAATCCAGTGATAGTGGTAATGGTATCGAAATGGTCATCGTGATGATAGAGGTGAATGTATTTTCCATCCTTAAAGTCTTTCCCTCGAAACAACAGAGACCCGCGCACTTCTTGAGGGTGCACTTTCAAGGTGTATCGTGGAGCTAGGGCATCTTGCAATTTTTGCATCTCAGGAATGCCACAGGATGTGTCTTTGGACAGGCATGCTTGTTGTAATAGAAGTTCTGCTTCATTTCGTTGTTTGGCTCGGTTCGATTTTCGAATGTTCTCCCAGGCTCTTTTCCATTCTACCGTGTCGTTCTTGTCGGCATAAGTTCATCCCACCACGATGGCTCGGGCTAAACACATGTGGTCTTGAAAATTGTCAATTTGGACAAGACTTGTTTTGGTAATGCGAAGGTTGTTGACCAATAAGGTCTTTCTGCATTGTCCGGTCCCTTGAGGAGGAGAGACGTGGGTCATGTCCAGTGTGGCTTTTCCATCGGTGATGTCAAACTGGTCATTAGATTGTTGCACGTGTTGAATCTTGTCCATGACTTTGGAAGTGGTCAATTCTGCAGGGCTGCTAAACTCGATCCAAACAGGGGATTTCAAGCCGTCATGTTGTATGGAAAGTCTCAAGTAATCATCTTCTTTGGGTTGACATTGTCGCTTGAGTGTGGTGAGCAAAGAATCCCACATGTCGGTGATGAACCCTTCTGCTTTCTCTAACAGTACTTCAGACTTGAAATCTTTAAACTTCACTGTGTATTTGTAAGCCGTAGTTCTAAATTTTCTAGAGGGACGCTTTTCCGTCTCTCGAATGTCATAGTACTTTTCAGGGTTGACTAAGGGTGGTAAACTTTGTTTAGAGGGTTTGGATTCTGGTTCACCCATGTCCTCTTCAAAATCACTGGCATGAATTTGTGCCAAGACTTCAGCCCTGGTACGAGGCGATAGATCCCGTTTCTGCCTCTTACTTTCTTCTTCTTTCTTCTCAAATGAATTGGATCATTTCATCTCGATAGCAAAAAGTCAAATGACTAAAGTTTAAACACCATGGACTAATTTATAGTCATAGCAGACCAGCGTATATAAAGGGTATGTGTCTTGTCCTTTCACTATTCATTTCACTCTCAAACTGAGCACAACGATGGAAGAGACTACCAAGATCGAATGTTTCATCAGAGCTTTGCGAGGGGTCATTAGAAAATTCTCTTCAGACCAGCCGAGGGACTACTCTCCTTCCTTTCAAGATAAAAGTCAAGATACTTGCTATATCTGTCAGAAGAAAGGGCATTGGTCTTCAGAGTGTCCAGACCGTCAAAAAAGAAAAAAAAGGGGTTAGAAGAGACAAAAGTCAAGATACCTGTTATTATTGTCAAGAAAAAGGACATTGGTCACCAGACTGCCCAAAAAAGAAACAAGAGGAGTCAGAAGAAGAGAGGGATTCTTCAGAGGAAGAGGAAGAAGAAGAGGAAGAAAACAGACAGGTGAAGAAAAAGAAACAGGAGAAGAAAAGAAGGGAAGAAAGTGAGGAGGAAGAGGAGGAAAAGACTATGATGGTGAAGAAATTAATAAAACAGAGAGTGAACAATGAGACACAATAAGTCTATGAACTTTTTAAAGTGCTCTGTTGTGAATTGTGAATTGTAAATATTTATAAAAGAATAAATTAATTATAAAAGGTAAGTGTCTTTGGGTTTTGATTTTAAAATAAGAACCTACACTCACGCACACTCATACACAGACAGGTACTATTGGGTAAAATGTTTTTTTTTAGTTATTGGCAATTGAAAGTCTATCTCTTTTCGAGAGACGTGGATGGCCCTGAAAAGGCCCTTTTTTGGTGTAAGGGGTGAGTTTAAACAATCAACTTTAACTGTCTTAAGCCTTTGCCATGGCCAAGGCCTACTTCTGGACTGCGTACTGTTTATGATGATTTCGTTGAAATCACTAAGGGTGGTGCAGTAGGCGTAGTCACAGGGTTGGAGTGTTTAGCTTGGGAAGGTCGTATTCTCTTCGGCCATAATAAAGAAGTCTGATACATTTGTTTCAGACTTCTTAACTCCGCTAAAATGTCTAACAGTACCGTGACCGTTTGATTTTGACACCCTTGTTTCTTTGCTGCTGCTTCTTCTTCTTCTTGTTTTTTTCTTACCTCTTCTTCTTGCTGCTGTTGCTGTAGGAGAAAAGCTTGTTCCGCTTCCTTTTGCTGTTGTATAAATTTCTCCAATTCTTCTTTCTGTCTCTGTCTAAAATTTTCCATGTGCGGTAATGAAGGAGAAGGTGACGAAGGTTCAGGAACAAATTCTTGCAAGGTAAAAAAATCCACAAAATCCCAATTCACCTCTTCTGAAAGTAAGTCTGGGTTCCCTTGGGTAGTCTCCACCATCAGTGCACCCAAACTGATCGTTTTCTGAGTTTCCGTCATGTTGAAAAACTGTCGCTTAGATTGACTGCGCACAGGCGCTAGCGAATCTATATAGACTATGTGACGTCACAGACTGCTCTCTTCGGATTGGACGTGGGCTGACTGAATTTTGTAACGCGTGTTTGGATTGGTCAACAAACTCAATCCGTTTCAATCTTTCCTCCCCCTATAAATAAGTACAGTTCACTGCATTCCTTCACCTGTTACTCAGCACCCCAACATGTGGACCGATGTACAATCTTCAACGCTTGTGTCTTCGATGATGTTCCGGACGGACATATCAATGTATGTCCGATCCAACTGGACAGTTATCCACAGGACAGACACCAGCCTGTGGATGCGAAGAATCTTATGTGGAGCATCAAGGATGCCTCAAAAGAGTCTTAATCTATGGTCCTGCAGTCAGGCGCAGCCTAAGGTCAAGAAGAAGATGTCACAGATGCCCTTTATGTTAAGGGTATATTAACATAAAACCAAAGGCCCTTTTCAGGGCCATTCCTATCTCTTGAAAAGATCTTGACTTTCAATTGCCTACCCCTTTTTTTATTTTTTTGTTTAAAAAAATAATAAAAAAATAGAGACCCCTCCCTGTTTCAATTTTCGCCTGTTCCATTTTCATTGACCCATCAGGTCGGGACCTTATTAAAATAGGGTCCCGACCCTGTTCCATTTCCCCTAGTCCCAAGACAGTCCCACGATTTATTCCCCATGTTCAATTTCCCTTGTCCCTAGAGTGAATAGTTTTTTTTTCTTTCTCCCATGTTAAATTCCCCTTGTCCCTAGAATGGATATTTTTTTTTCTCCCATGTTAAATTACATAGTCCCCAGAGTGGATATACCCTTTTTAACATGGAAGTTCCCTAGTCCCTAGACCGTCCCTATTCACTACTACCATTGTCATTACCAGCCTGAAACCCAATTTAATGCCATGTGTATAAATTCATTTCAAATAAATATTATGATATAGTTGAAGTGTAAAGTCAAGCAAGTATTCTGTTTGCAGATTTTACATTTTAGATATTATAGTAAAGTCATATTTTCTCTTGTTTAGTAAACTTTATTGCAACTGGTTCCAAAATAGTAAATCTTATTTAATGTTCATTCACCAGAATAGGTATTAATACAATCCCGAATTAACTGTATGGTACTAAAATATACCCTGATCTTGTGTGAGATTGTAATATACAGAACTATACCTCAAGACAACAATAATATATTGAATTTATATTGTATCAAGACTGTCATGGTTATGAACTCCAACTTTATTCAGGTTTTTTCATAATAAATGATCATCTTGTGCTATAGTTGAAAAGAAATCAAAGTTCAGTTTAACTCCATTCTCTCCACATTTGTCAGTTGTTAAGAGGCATACTCATCCTCAGTGTTATAGTAAAATGTAATCTTATTTGGATCAATGTTGGTGGTGTAATATATGAATGGAGAAAGAATATTATCATCCAGATTAAAATATGTTTTACTCAGACTCTACTAAAATTTTTAGTTGGATATGGGTTACGGAGCCTGATGTGTACGAACAAAGCAATGTGTACCATGACCTTTTTAATTTAACATTTTAAACTCCTGCAGAAGAAAGAGATTTTTTAGATCCATTAAACTGTATTAACAAAAACATTTCTTCAGTATGATTTTCATTTACTTAGTATTGACAAAACTCATATTTTAAAGTTGTTGTTTTTTTGTGTTTGGTTTGGCCTTTTATGGTAAACCAACACAAGTAAGTTATTTAGTGCCAAGGCACTTTAAGTATAGTGCCTTGCCCAAGGACACACCATGGTAGCTAACCCAGGTTGGTCTGATGGTAGAATTTGAACCTACCTTATTTCACAGGTCCAGAAAGCTAACCACTGAGCCACTACAGCTCCCCATCTTATAGTGGAATGCTGGTATACTTTATGATCAAGAAGGATGGGTTGGGGTATGCATGTTGCATCTGAAAAAAGTGATGGAATTTTTGTTTACATAATATTTTAGTCATACAATATGAATCATTTTCTATAGATTTAAGATGTATCAGATCAAGTTAAGAAAAATCATATATTCTGTTTCCTGGGAATGTATTAAAATTCACTGTTATTGTTTGATTTTTTGGTAGTAAGCTTACTTGGTATTTTTTTCTTTTTAACTTGAATACCTAATTTGTTAACATCCTATTCTAAATCTTCATAGTTCTGTCTATTAAGTGACAACTGTTGATACATGTAGGGAAGTTTTTGTTTATATCTTTTGATTTTTGTGATTCTGGAAGTTGCAGTATTTGTTGTTGTATTATTAACCATTTCAGTAATTTAATGAATGCAGAGTATACTGCTCTATAAATGAAATTTAAGTGAAAATAATGTAAAAGTATGTTTCACTGCAAATATAAATTGTTTAAAATAATATATCATTTATCATATGACTATTCAATTGTGGTAACTAGTATTCCATCCAATATCTATATATTAAAATATGTCTTTTCATACAGCTGGTGATCATTTAGATACAAGTCCAATTGAACATAATCAAATTATCAATGCAGGTGTTTTTATTAGTAGTAGTATTGCAGGTATAAGTGTTAGTATTAAGATTTCATATACAGGTATGATAAGTGTATCATAATGTTTAAATGATGTTCCTTGTTACAACATAAAATATGTTCATTGAAACAAATGGTTCACTGGTAAATTGGCAGCAAAGGTCTTCACTGAGTTATGTTGCATAAACTATTTTACAATAAAACATATATGATGCATCTCAATTATGATGAATGTGAGGAGGAGGATTAATAATAATGCAATTTAAGTTATCTTCATAACATAAGTTCTAGCAGATGTGTAATTTTTATGTGGTTCATCATCAGTTTGAAACTGGTCTATGATTTCTGGATCTGGACATATCTGGTCCCCTGCTGTTGTGCTGCTATGGTCTTTACAGTTCATTAGGATATCAGTTACACTTGGTTTACATTTAGAACCCCATGGGATGGAATGCCCAGTTTGAAACTGAGAGAATGGTTAATTACCTATAATATAACTCCTGCAGTTATTATTAGGTTTGATATCAAGGTCTTTCTTTAAAAGCTTTTCAACTCAGGTTCTGTTCTACCATACAGATAAATAAAGTCAAATTCAAGGCTTTCAGATTTGTCCAGTTTGTTTCATGTGTTGCGGCAGACAGACTGTAAATTGCCACTGTACCATATAAATATCAGTGCTTAGTCTGCTCTCAGTTGCTGTGGTTTGATTAGTTACAAGTGTCATCACATGTGACTAATTACACTGGACAACAAATTTTTACAAAAGTCATGTTACTGAAATAAAATTAGTCAATTCTTATCAATTTTTATGTGCTGAACACGAATATGACAGTCAAATTGCAAAATTGGCTCTAGTTTTTTTGTAATCTGCAAGAAATTATTGTTTACATAACGGAATGCATTCCAATAGTAAAAGGTCAACTGTAATAGCCTACCTATAAAAAATCAAGTCATTGACTACATCTTAGATTTCTTCGCCTGTCTCTTGTACAGCTGTTCGGGAGCATCTCTGAGGAGTGTCCAGCAGTAGTCAGCCAGCATTGTAGTGGACCATTTTCCCTGGTATCTTTGTTCCATTGTTGCGATATCTTGATGAAAACGTTCGCCGTGTTCATCACTAACAATACCACAGTTGCTAGGAAAGAAATCCAAATGGGAATGAAGGAAGTGAATCTTTAGAGACATATTGCAGCCAAGTTTCTTATACTTTATCAACATGTCTTCTACTAGTTCCTTATAGTTTTCTGCCCTAACATTTCCGAGGAAGTTTGTAGAAACTAGGCGAAAAGCATTCCATGCTTGTTTCGCGTCACCTTCCAGCAAGTTGTTGAACCGGTCATCTTTGAAAAGCTCTCGAATCTGAGGACCCACAAAAACTCCCTCTTTAATCTTTGCTTCGCTGAGTCGAGGGAATTTTTCATGCAGGTATCGGAATGCTGGCAAAGTCCGGTCAATGGCTTTCACGAAGTTCTTCATCAAACCTAGTTTGATGTGAAGGGGTGGTAGCAAGATTTTCTGAGCCTCAACCAGAGCTGGGTGTTGGATATTCTTCTCTCCAATGGCTACATTCTGCCTGTGAGTCCATTCCTTCCTCATGTAGTGCATTTCCCTTGCTCGGCTATCCCACTCGCATAAGAAACACATGTATTTTGTATATCCTTGCTGCAGTCCCATTAAAAGGGCAACTACCTTCAAATCACCACAGAGGTGCCAGCTGTACTTGTTATACTCAATGGAATTCAGTAGCTGCCTTAAGTTATCGTATGTCTCTTTCATGTGGACAGCATACGCTACTGGAATAGATGGAAGAATGTTTCCATTGTGCAAAAGCACAGCCTTGAGACTCAGTTTCGAAGAGTCCACAAATAGTCTCCATTCTTGTGGGTCATGAGTGATTTTTAAAGCATTCATGAGGCCCTCAATATCGGAACAGAATATCAGATTACTTTCCTTTCTGAAGAAAGGCTCCAATTGCTGGTGGCGCTTTCGATATGCAGTAATTGTGACATCTTCTTCTAGAAGATTCCATTGTTGGAGTCTTGATCCTAGCAATTCTGCCTTGTTCTTTGATAAGTCCAAATCACGAATCAGGTCATTTAGTTCTTCCTGTGTTATTCTGTGTGGGGTTGATGATGCACCACAGTGAAAATCTGGATCACTGCATGCTGATGGACCAGGAGAAGAACAGGTCGACTCACCTTTGTCTTCGTCAGATGAATCAAGAGAATATTCTGCTGGAGGTTCTGGAATAGGAAGTCCCTCACCATGTGGAACTGGTCTCAATGCAGACGGAATGTTTGGGTAGACTATTCTCGACTTCTTTCGCTTCGTTATTCCGCCGGAAAGAGGAGGAACCAAGCAGAAGTAACAGTCATTTAGGTGGTTGCTTGGCTCTCTCCACACCATTGGGACTGCAAACGGCATTGATGACCTTTTGCAATTCAACCACTGTGAAAGCTGTGTTGTACATGTAGCACAGCATATATGCGGAGCCCAAGGCTTGTCTTGGTCACCAACCTTGCATCCGAAGTAAAGATGATATGCCTTCTTCACTTGAGAATTGATACTTTTCTTCTGGTTGGCAAATGTCACTTCCCCACAAATATAGCAAAAATTGTCCGCGGTATTAACACACTTTCGAGGCATTACTGTTCTTTATTGTACGTAAATGGATAAAATAATAAGTTTTATGTAACAGTAGCTTGAACTGTCTCGCACAACGTCTAAAATATTTTAAATGCTGAACCTATCTGATTGGGCTTTATATAGTACACTGCTTACGTCAGCTTCAGCAGCCACCTGGCATTAGTATAATAGGCCTACACATGTATAGTACACTGCTGACGTCAACTTACTTCAGCAGCCGCATGGCATTAGTATTGCATTGCATCAGAAAATGATGCAATCAACTGTGGATGATGTGAGCATGATGGTATTATGCAATGTTACATCATTATTCCGGATGTTGCTGCAGTCCTACTGGAGAAATTTACACAGTGAAACATAGAAAATGAGGTATATGAATATCTTCAAAACGAGAGCCAATACAAATTTTTCACGGTTATATTCGTGTTCGGCACACCAAAATACTACAGATTAGGGCCTTTTCAAGTCAGTAATGATTTCACTGTTGACCAGTGTTATTGACCAATGTAATGAAACTTGTATAATTAGAAGGCTGTATTTAAAAACTCTAAAGATCTTAAATGTGTGCTAGAGGGTAGGGTTAGCAGTTATACTCCCAATTATGTTTGTGATGAGCAAAAGCAGCTGCACAAATTTGAGCTTTTAGTTTGGTTCTGGTAGGGTCAAAGGATGCAGGTACATTTTACATTCATTTTTTGCTAGAAATAGCTATTTTCAATATTTTTCTGTGACAAGGCAACTAAAAGAATCAGTATGTGCCTTATGCATGAATAAAGTTCACTAGTACTATAACAAATTAGCATACTTTTCATCACCCTTCTACCATCAAGATTTTTTTATATTTACCTCTGTAGCAGACACAAATAAAAGTCGGCAGCTCATTTGCAGACTAAGTTACGCATATGATCTCCAATGCTCATCTAACTGTGACAGGCAGTCACCAACAAGCCAACCTATTTCCATGCCTAACTCAAAGTAAATCTGAACCACATTATAGATTTAGCTTATGTGTAAATTTATAAATGCTAGGCTTGTGATAATTAGGTTCATGCCTTCTACCTTAAAAATTAGAGGGATGTCAAAATACGAAACTATCCAGTGAGACCTATGATGTTAATTTTAATCCCTATGGGATTTGTGACATAAAAAACCCAAATGCTTTATGTATTAAAAGGTAACTAATGGGGGCAGGATCTGCAGTGAATCAATGGTTAGTATGCTAGACTCCTGATAAAAATGTTTGTGTTAAAATCCTGTTATCAAGTCAACCAGGTTACCTACTGCAATGTACCCTTGCCTTACTCCAATTCCCTCAGTACTCAGTAAACTAGTGTTGCTGTACATAACAAAACCAGTCCATATTGATTTTACATATTTTACTAAATCCTGACAAAAATAATTCTCTAAATAAAGAATGATTAATATGTGATGGTCTCGCATGTAATCAAACTCTTCCAAGCTTTTAATGATATGAACCGATTTATCAATGTTTATCAAATTTGCATGAAAAACTATTTCTTATTTGTCATCAAATATGTTCAATGTTTTGATCATATAAGCATTTCTGCTACATTAGATCAAAATAATCTTTTTGTCAGAAATAGAGCCCTTATAGTATTTGCAAGGTCAACCAATCAGATGCAGAATTTGAGTTTAATATGAATGAATATTTTTTTTACAAAATTGCTCTTTTGCTATATCTTGATGAGATAAATCTATTCACCAAGTCTGATAAAATTAATGAGAAATAGTTTTAAGAGCAGTAGCAAGAATGGCTAGTGAGATGTAGAACCACCACATTATATGCATAGATTTTGCTTATAGCCTCAGACATACAAGCAAATAATTAAACAAGTCAGATCTAAATTGGATCATAAACACTGTTGTGCAAATCATAAGAAACTCTGCCAATCAGATGCAAGGTCACTTCACTACCATACCTTTATCACACTCATAATAAGCATCATTGTGAAACTTGACTATATAAGCCCAATGGCCAAGCACGATCAAACTTGAATCAGCAGTAGTGGTTATAACCTCATGTATTTGTATGCATCTTCACTTCTTCAATCTAGATCTCATTTATATAAGCATGTATTCTAAGTTTAGTAAAAACTGCACTACATGTATAAATATTGCATGCAGTGGTAACATACTCAGATGAAAGATCACCTTATTATTATTAATGGTTAACACTCATCAAACTTCAAGGACAACTTAATGATTTTAGTTTATATTGTGGAAGTATGGCTTTTAGGCTGGTTAAAAAACTCAACTAATCTTATACATGATCACATGTATATACTTGGATTTTGCTCATTATTAGATTTATCCAAGATGTTGATTTAAGCCCAAAACCAAGTTTTATATAAACAAATTGATCAGAACTATGGACTCCAAAGTAGCTAATTTCTTACTGTTGAAAGACAGAAAGGGATGTGAAATAAATAACACACTCTGGACCATTACATAAACCCACTTAGCCTTTTGACCAGTTGAGATAAAATATCAACAATAATGTTAAATAAGATTGATAAATTATGTTTTCTCACATTACCTCTAGCCCTTTTCAACATGGATGGTATTTTTCTTCCACATATGTCAGCTCTTAATTAGTGGCCCTTTCCCATCATGAATGTTGTAGGTGAAACTCTCAGAATTAGGCTTTTTAATTTATATCTGTAGAAGAAAAAAAACTATTGGTCTGCATATATCAATGTCACCATTTCTGTATTAGATTAAAATACCATATGTGTGTGTGTGTGTGTGTGTGTGTGTGTTAATTTTAGAATTTAAGCAAACTTGTCTCCATGTGTTTATTTTAAAACTGATGATGATAACACATAACAGGTTCAATGGATAAAATGTTATTTCTTACTTCTTACAACTGCTCATTATATCTGAATTTACATTCAATGTTTGTTTTAATTAACATATTTGGGATAATGGGCAAATTATTTATTTTGTAGTTTATCATTATATCATTTACCAGTCTTTTATCATTCAAATATGTAAAATATAGTACCATTATACTGACTTCATATTCTATGATATCCCAGCAATACATATTAAGCAGATAAGTGCAAATAAAAATGTTCAGAATGTAAAATTTACTCCAAGCTCAAAGAAGATCAGCAAAAGATAATATCCAACAAATTACCAAACAAAAAGCGAAGTTAACGCAGTTACCTTTATTATGATGTCTCCAACACCAACGGTACTGTACAGCTACGTCTTCTGAGTTTTACCGTCATCTTGTCTTTCAAACCAGAATTAATTTCTTGAGCTCTTACAAAATGAAGAAACTTTTAAATACTATAATTTAAGCAGCTTCTTTACATGCCATCAGATAAATTATGGCACAGTGTTATGTCTGTCAGCAAAACGCAACTTCACATTTGGACGGCGCGCTGTGTGGGCATCGCCGACACAGCAACTGACATGAATTCTCTATTAGCAGACAATGATTCGGAATAAATCCTTCGCAAATCTAACATTCTCGATTTTTCATAGTTCCACTTTTCATTGTTGCATCTGTTTGATTGTACAATTGCTAATGATGTTCAATGAATCAACTTCAATTCATCTGCTGTCTGAAATCCCGGTTCAGTTGGTATTTTCTTCCGCGCATGATGCCGTGTAAATAAAAGATACGGTCGACATTCAAAGTGGTTTAGGTTAATTTATTATTTTTCTTTATTAAGGTCATTTGCAGAAAGTGTTTCGCTAGGGTGAGAAAAAAAAAATATAACAAAAAGAAAACTTTCTTTTCCAACGCTAATATTGTATATATTTCAATTTGTGATTGATGCTATAAATAAAAAAAAATGATAATAAAGCATTTTAGCCCGTGGCTTCGGCACGGCACTCGTTTTTGTGGGTTTTTTAAAATGTTGTTAGTGTTGTTTTGGGGTTGTTTTTTGTGTGTGTACCACACTAAAAAACATACCAGGTATTAGGCCTAACGTAGGAAAAGAAATTATCCTCTATTTATTACTATTCTTACTGTCAAATGACGCAAAAGTGATCAAATTGCTATTAAGATTTTGTTTTGTATAACACTTACCGCTCGTTTTCCTCGAGATAAAGCAGCCACTTCAAAATGATTATAAAATATGTGACAGATGAAAAACGTGGTTTAAATAATTCGTAATCGCCTGCCTTAAAATACTGTAGGAATTTGCTAATGTATTTCATGGCCCTCGTTTGAATAGATACCAACGATCATGTATATCGACCAAAATTTGTATATTCCTGCCCACAATCATGTATTTTGTATTAAACCGTATATTACACGAGCGCTCTGTGGCAAACTCGGAGGGGGGGGGGGTCTCTATTATACCCAGAGGCGTAGCTATGATATTTTGCGCCCGGGGACGAACTATAAAATTGGCAAATTGGAGCCCCAGCCCCCTCCCCGTTTAATCACATATTTGAATATTACCCTTGTTTACTTATTATAATGTAACGTTGTAAGCCTCATTTTGGCGCCCCTGTACCTTGGCGCCCAGGGACATATGTACTCCCCTTCCCCCCCCCCCCAGCTACGCCTCTGATTATACCTGCTGTATCAGTTGAGAAATATATTGAACAGATCAGGCCCCAATACTCTCGCTCTGAAAAACATTAAAATAATTATATGCAGAATATCGGTAGGTCTCCCTCTTGCCGAAAATGTCAGCACCATATATATTTTGCAAGTAATGTAATGGGTATAATAACACACACACACACACACACACACACACACACTTTTTTGGGAGTGGGGTGGGGGCAACTGACAGATGCCCCCATTTCCAAAAAAAAATAAAAAGTATTTTATATTTGTGTATTTCCCCCTCAGATGTGTTCTACGTTTTATTAAAACAAAATTTTATATAAAAAATTTAGTTTTTAGAATTTTTGATGGGGTATTTATGTTTCCATAGTGTTATCTAAAGGGTTGTTCGTCCGAGTCTGGTTTCCCTCACCTTGCTCGAAGTTCCTTCCCTTGAAATGTTTTGTAACCTTTGCTATATGTCGCCTAGGTCTCAGTGTTTGCTATATATAATGGTGTTATATTGTGTGTATGCTATATTTTCTTTATGTTTGAGACAGCAAGTATAGATCAAATATCTTTCCCAGTTGTATTTCTTCCTTTATGATGTTATATTGTATCTTATAACACTGGTCAACAGTGAAATCATTACTGACTTGAAAAGGCCCTAATCTGTAGTATTTTGGTGTGCCGAACACGAATATAACCGTGAAAAATTTGTATTGGCTCTCGTTTTGAAGATATTCATATACCTCATTTTCTATGTTTCACTGTGTAAATTTCTCCAGTAGGACTGCAGCAACATCCGGAATAATGACGTAACATTGCATAATACCATCATGCTCACATCATCCACAGTTGATTGCATCATTTTCTGATGCAATGCAATACTAATGCCATGCGGCTGCTGAAGTAAGTTGACGTCAGCAGTGTACTATACATGTGTAGGCCTATTATACTAATGCCAGGCGGCTGCTGAAGCTGACGTAAGCAGTGTACTATATAAAGCCCAATCAGATAGGTTCAGCATTTAAAATATTTTAGACGTTGTGCGAGACAGTTCAAGCTACTGTTACATAAAACTTATTATTTTATCCATTTACGTACAATAAAGAACAGTAATGCCTCGAAAGTGTGTTAATACCGCGGACAATTTTTGCTATATTTGTGGGGAAGTGACATTTGCCAACCAGAAGAAAAGTATCAATTCTCAAGTGAAGAAGGCATATCATCTTTACTTCGGATGCAAGGTTGGTGACCAAGACAAGCCTTGGGCTCCGCATATATGCTGTGCTACATGTACAACACAGCTTTCACAGTGGTTGAATTGCAAAAGGTCATCAATGCCGTTTGCAGTCCCAATGGTGTGGAGAGAGCCAAGCAACCACCTAAATGACTGTTACTTCTGCTTGGTTCCTCCTCTTTCCGGCGGAATAACGAAGCGAAAGAAGTCGAGAATAGTCTACCCAAACATTCCGTCTGCATTGAGACCAGTTCCACATGGTGAGGGACTTCCTATTCCAGAACCTCCAGCAGAATATTCTCTTGATTCATCTGACGAAGACAAAGGTGAGTCGACCTGTTCTTCTCCTGGTCCATCAGCATGCAGTGATCCAGATTTTCACTGTGGTGCATCATCAACCCCACACAGAATAACACAGGAAGAACTAAATGACCTGATTCGTGATTTGGACTTATCAAAGAACAAGGCAGAATTGCTAGGATCAAGACTCCAACAATGGAATCTTCTAGAAGAAGATGTCACAATTACTGCATATCGAAAGCGCCACCAGCAATTGGAGCCTTTCTTCAGAAAGGAAAGTAATCTGATATTCTGTTCCGATATTGAGGGCCTCATGAATGCTTTAAAAATCACTCATGACCCACAAGAATGGAGACTATTTGTGGACTCTTCGAAACTGAGTCTCAAGGCTGTGCTTTTGCACAATGGAAACATTCTTCCATCTATTCCAGTAGCGTATGCTGTCCACATGAAAGAGACATACGATAACTTAAGGCAGCTACTGAATTCCATTGAGTATAACAAGTACAGCTGGCACCTCTGTGGTGATTTGAAGGTAGTTGCCCTTTTAATGGGACTGCAGCAAGGATATACAAAATACATGTGTTTCTTATGCGAGTGGGATAGCCGAGCAAGGGAAATGCACTACATGAGGAAGGAATGGACTCACAGGCAGAATGTAGCCATTGGAGAGAAGAATATCCAACACCCAGCTCTGGTTGAGGCTCAGAAAATCTTGCTACCACCCCTTCACATCAAACTAGGTTTGATGAAGAACTTCGTGAAAGCCATTGACCGGACTTTGCCAGCATTCCGATACCTGCATGAAAAATTCCCTCGACTCAGCGAAGCAAAGATTAAAGAGGGAGTTTTTGTGGGTCCTCAGATTCGAGAGCTTTTCAAAGATGACCGGTTCAACAACTTGCTGGAAGGTGACGCGAAACAAGCATGGAATGCTTTTCGCCTAGTTTCTACAAACTTCCTCGGAAATGTTAGGGCAGAAAACTATAAGGAACTAGTAGAAGACATGTTGATGAAGTATAAGAAACTTGGCTGCAATATGTCTCTAAAGATTCACTTCCTTCATTCCCATTTGGATTTCTTTCCTAGCAACTGTGGTATTGTTAGTGATGAACACGGCGAACGTTTTCATCAAGATATCGCAACAATGGAACAAAGATACCAGGGAAAATGGTCCACTACAATGCTGGCTGACTACTGCTGGACACTCCTCAGAGATGCTCCCGAACAGCTGTACAAGAGACAGGCGAAGAAATCTAAGATGTAGTCAATGACTTGATTTTTTATAGGTAGGCTATTACAGTTGACCTTTTACTATTGGAATGCATTTCGTTATGTAAACATTAATTTCTTGCAGATTACAAAAAAACTAGAGCCAATTTTGCAATTTGACTGTCATATTCGTGTTCAGCACATAAAAATTGATAAGAATTGACTAATTTTATTTCAGTAACATGACTTTTGTAAAAATTTGTTGTCCAGTGTAATTTGTTTTATGGTTTTCTAATTTTGACGATGGAATGGTGTACTATTTAGATTTTGTTTAAAAAAAATAATTTCCTATTTTATTATTCGAGTGATAATATGTGTCGTTCCTCATAATAGTCTTTAAAGATGTTGATAGGTAGGTTACGCTCGATCCAAGGTTCACGCTTCTTTATTCTCTATGTGTTTTTCCTGGGTCGCGTTAGGCCTCCTTTATTTAGTTTATCTGATTATGCTTTATTGAAAGATCCAAACGTATTTATGAGACCACATTATTCTATAGTGGTCAACCATGCAGTGCGGGAAAAGTTAGTAGGGTTTTAAACTAAGTGTTATACAGTATGTATTTGTGTCTTTATTTTGTCTGTTTATGTTCTACATTGGGTGTTTTCAAAGACTCATGATGGGCCTGTGCACTTCACTGAGCCCTGTGACTTAGCCCCATGATGTCATCGCCATTTACTTCCCCCTTATATTTTCCCTGTATCCCTTCCTATATATGTCTTTAGAATTTTCTTTCAGAGAAAGAAGAAAAAAAAATTAAATTACAAAATTCTTTTATTTTTTTTTTTCTTCCTTTCTTCCCTTTTCTCTTTAAAAAAAAAAAAGTTATATGGGTTTCTTTGAAATATTTGAAATAGAATTTGAAATTTTCTTTGAAATATGGCTGTTGTGGGGTGCGAGGAGGGGGTATGGGTATGGCATCAGCTCGCAATTGCGCTACGCGACCCTTCGGTCTGTAATACCTATTCCTCCCTCCCCCTCTCTCCCCCAATTCCAACATCAATTGCGTTATATCAACCTGACGGTAAGTATCTATTCGTCGTAAGACGTATTGAGTTCTTGTTGTGGTTAATATTCTTATTTTTACCACGTATCTTATTTAAAAATCTTTATCACCTGTCCACAGGATATCATCGTAGTTACTATATAGTCTATACATTTTAGAACGATTTTGTTTTCGTAGTCTAAATCTATGAATAAAATGTTATTTTTGTTATACTTATATTTTTTGTAAATTTTCATTATTAACTTTATCCTATTATGTTTAGTTTTATCACATTGGACAATCGTATGTAGTTTGGTGAAGTTCGCTGTTTTACATAAAGGGCATTTCGGCATTATCCTCAGCATACGATGTTTGATTGTTTCTTCACCTGTTAGCCAGGTGTTGTGCAGGTATTTAAAAATTATACTTTGTGTTTTGACAGATCTTATTTTCCCCAGTTTTTCCAATTTTTTGTCCAATTTACCCCCTCAGTTGTCCTGCTCTACTCTACATTTTATATTTTTGGTTACCTCCTCCCTAATCCAAGCGTGACTTTTACTTATTAAATTTTGCATAAATCTGTTTTGTCTCTATATTTTAAAATTAGTTCTCATATGTTTGCGTGGCACTTCGATTTTTTTATATTAATTTGTTATTTTTGTATATCTCTGGTCGGTTTCTCAAGGTGAAGCCGAACCAGTAGATGTACGGTGCTTCTCACGCTGTAGCCGTGTCTGAGTGCATTTTTTTTTTAATCTATTGATTATGTTAGTTAATTATAGTAGTAGAGGGCTCGGCAACCCCAAGCCCCCTCTACTTTTGGCCCTATATAATGTCTCTTTTTTTACATGATGCATTTTATGATTCCATATATAATCTATTATTTCGTTGTCTGTTTTGTTTAAAATTGTATTATCCATATCTATGGATTTAATTATGTAGTTAATATTTGAGTATAAATAAGTCTTGGCCACTTGGGCCCGCTCCATGATAGGTAATGGCGCCATGGCCAGATTTTCACATTTTCTCTTATTTTATTGATAATATGTTCATAATTTTCTACAGCTTCTTTTTTTATTACCAAAGTAAACCCCTAGAGCCTTTACAGTGTCTCTCAGTAAGTGTGTGTGTGTGGGGGGGGGGGGGGCGATAATCCAGGGTGGTTGCCCCTCCAGTTAACTATTTTTAAGATTTCGTGCTTGTTGTGGTTTATTTTGGAACCCGACGCTTATAGCATTTCCCCTCTCTTATAAAGATGTTGCAATCATATGCATGTTAGAGCATTTTTTAATTCTTTTTTAGGTTTGGTATTTGTATGCCTTGTATAATCAGGGGCGGATTAAGGCTCACTGGTGCCCTAAGCACTGACAAATCTTGGTGCCCCCCTCTTTTTCCACGTACACCTGAGAAGATAACCCTAGGGTGTACCATGATCAAGAAACAGAACATCATGATCAATTTGCACTAGTTGTATCAGTTTTTTTTACAAATCTTCATTCTTTTTTCTTTCTTTCTTTTCACCCTTTTCTCAACTTTGTGGTGCCCCCTTTGGCCCTGGTGTCCTATGCACGTGCTTAGTCTGCTTAATGGTTAATACGCCCCTGCTTGTATATCTGGGTTGTTTCTTATCGTGTGACGTAGGATTTATATTGCCATTACGTATTCTAGCATTGATAGTGGACATCCTTGTATCACTGATCGTTGTATTTCAAATTCTTTCGTGCATTTCCCGTTTAATTATCCCAGTGTGTAGGATTTTGGTCCATTTTGGAAATTGGGTCCGAAACCAAATTTTTTAAAAACATTCTTTCTACAGTTTTGTTCAAATCAGTCGAAAGCTTTCTCCTGGTCGAAGAGTACCATAGCACTCATCATACCAATTTCATTTATGTAGTTAATTATAGTTTTAATGTTTAAAATATTGTTTTGTATATCCCTCCCCCACAAGTTTGATTTACATTAATTATCTTGTTTATCCTACCCTTTACTGTATTTGTTAAAATCCTACTTAAAATCTTATAGTCCGTGTTTAAAAGTGATATAGGCCTCCAGTTTTTAATCTCGTCTCTATTCCCTTTCCCTTTGTATATAATTGTGATAAGTCCCTCCCTCATAGATTTAGTCATTTTATTTTTACTTAAAACTATATTATTATACAAAGCGTTTAAGATCGGCGTCAGTTCACCGTGGAACTTTTGGTAGAATTCCACGATGAGTCCATCTTTCCCTGGTGACTTTTGTGAGTGTTGATATACTTTTTGTGATTTCTTCATCTGAGATGACATCATCACATTGGTCTCTATGTACTGCTGATGTCATCTCACAGTCGACATTTTTTAAGTAGCTGTCGATTGTGCTGAAGTATATATTCTGTGTGGTGTGTGGTGTATAGTTCTTTATAATATTTGGAAATATTATTTAGGATATCTTCTTTTACAGTATGGGTTACATTGTTTATTTTGATATTGTTTAAAATTGTATCACCCCCTTTTCTAAATTCTTCTCGCTTATATACGTTTTTTGCCTCGTTGTAGATCTCTGTAAATTTTCCCGCCCTTATTATTCTCCCCTGATTTTCGTCTTCTTCAACGATTTTAATTTTGTCTGTCAATCGTTTTTTTTTTCTTTCTCCATCGTCGTTTGTTGTTTTGCTTAGTTCTAATTTGAGTTCGTGTTTGTCTTTTTTTTCTGGGGTTTTTCCGCCCTCTATTTGAGTACTGAATATTTATTCCTTTTATTTTGTTTTTAAAACATCCCAATCAATTATTATATTAATATTTTCTTCATTTTTGACGGTTTCAATTTCTTTTTTTAATTATTATTTCGACATATTCTTTGTCATTTAAAATCTTATTATTTAGTTTCCATAGTCCTGGCCCACATTTTTCTATTTTTTTCATTTTTAGGTCAATAGTGAGCATGAAATGGTCTGATAGCTTTTGGTTGGTTATTGCAGTATCAATATATATTAATGGATCATAAAAATTTCCGTAAAATTTATCAATCCTGCTAGACTGGTTTAATTTATAGTTACCCAGTTGAAATCTCCCCCTATGATTAGATTTTCCATCGAATATTGTTGTAGGTAGGTATATAAGTTTTCTTTAAAATTAGTTTCTTATTTCTATTAGCTGGCATGTACACATTTATAATATGCCAATTAAACATTTTAACACGTAGCAACCGTCCCTTAAAAAATTCCCCCCTCCTCAAACCTTTCCCAGCTTTTTAAAAATATTATTGTTGCAACCAACTCTAATATCATTATTTGCAAAATTGTTGCATATCTTTATTGCGTTAAGTTTGTCTTCTGCTAAAATTTTGAACTCTGGCTTAATTCTATAGTGTGTTTCTTGTATCATTATTACATCAAAGTTTGTTTCTTTGGCTACTTTGTCTACTTTCGCTTTGTCTATCCCATTGCTGTTGATAGTAACGATCCGGAAATTTGTTTCTTCCATTTTTGCTTTACTCCCAGGTACCGCATCACTTTTATATAGAATTTAATTGTATATATTTCAGTTAAAGTTATTATATTCCATTTTTTTTTTTGTACACACACACCAGCACGCTCGACAAAGAGCGCTTGAGTAATATACAGTTTGATACATCCTACATGGTAGTGGGCAGGAATACATATATAGGTCGTTATCCTTCTCGACCGAAGTAGTAACATTGTTCCAATGCTAACACTCGACGTCCTCGATTTGTGCTTCATCGTATTTGCAGTCTATACACTTAAAGTTACAATGGAAAAGTGTACATGAACATATTTATACCATAGACAGAGCCTTGAAGTACTACTTTTTTCGGTCTAAAACTGTCCAAAAAAAGAAAGAAAAAAACCCAGCATGTAATAGTTCATTTCGATACAGTTGCACAGAGCATTTGACGTTCATTTTGATGTCAATATATATTGATATCGATTAAGTGCGATTTGTTTTCAAAGCTGCTTTATTGCTGGCAGTGCTTCTGTTTTCAAGTTCGATATATAATATACCCATGGAGCAGTAGTAATACAGAAATCAGAACAACAACCATCATCATCATCATCGGGAGTATTATTATCGTATATGTTGGTCACATCGATGATCATTAATAAAAAGCGGTTGAAACATGAACAATATTCCATCTCTTCAAATAGCAAATAACCAAGCAAAGTGTGTGTGTGTGTGTGTGTGTGTGTGTGTGTGTGTGTGATTTTTAACGTAGCTTTAAAAAAAAATGCAATCATATCGCTACCATGTCTGCATTGTGACAGTTTATAATGATGTCTAGCAATGTGGCATCATGCCACAAACATACAGCATTTTGTCCCACCCAATCACATTATCCTCACACCAATATCTTAATGATGGGCGCCAAAAGAGGCAGCTGCTAGTACCATTGTTATGTCTTTAGTATGACTCGGCAGGGGTTTGAATCAGCGACCTCTCGCATCCAAGGCGGACGCTCTGTACAGACACTGCACCACCTGAGCGATCGCTTAGCAAAGAATGTACGATACTGTTTCCTGTTGTTCATAACAACTCGACCTGGAGACCTACCTGACGGAAAATGAAAGCGCATTATAACGTTATAATATACGAATCCGGAATTTTTTTGATTATTATAATTTTCAAGAAAGTTAGTGCCTTTAGCATTTGACAAAGTGTGCTTGCAGTTGCATACTAAGGGGAGGGGGAGTTTACAACATACTTCGATGCTGACTACTGATTTGAAGCATAAAATTAAAACTAAACAACAGCATAACATGTTTATATATCTTATTAAATACGTCTTCATTTGTCTTTCCGTGCGCCAAAATGCCTTCCTACACGAACATGTTCCATATAGGTAAATAAGTTGTACCAATCGTAAACAACCACCGATTTCGACATATATGATATCAATTTATAGGTTTCTCATCAGTTTAAATCGATCTGTGCAACAAAAAAAAAAAATAATTAAAAGAAATGTGTGAAAATGAATAATAAAAAAGTTGCTATTTGTGACTCATTGTCGCTTGCGACTTTACCGATCTTCGTATCCTTGATGCTTCCATCCTTCCCGTTTAGGGATGGTAGCACCTACTTGGATGCTAATACTATAGATTTGAAGCATATAATTAAAGCTGTACAACAGTAAATAATATGTTTATGTATCTTCTTATTAAGTACGTCTTCATAATGTATGTTCGTGCGCCCAATGCCTTCCTCTACGAACGGTTTCGATATACACGAATAAGTCATACCAATAGTAAATAAACACCGATTTTGACAAATTTCGTATTAATATATAGGTTTCTCATCTGTCTAACTCGATCTGTGCCAACAGACATGTGTGAACATGCAGAATACAAAAAAGTGTACTTTTTACTGAATATTGGGTTCGACTTTACTGATCTTCATATCCTTGCTACGTTCATATACCGTTCCCGTTCTGAGATGGTAGCACATACTTCCATGCTAATACTATAGATCTGAAGCATAGAATTAAAGCTGTACATAATTATAAAATATGTGTATGTATCTTATTAAGCACGTCTTTATCTGTCTTTCCGTGTGCCTACATCTGACCTATACGAAAGTTTTCCATATGGGCGAATAAGTCATACCAATCGCAAAGAACGATTTTGACACGTTTGATATCAGTTGATAAATTTTTATCAGTCTAAATAGATCTGTGCCAATATAAATGGGTGAAAATGCAAAATAGAAAAGTTGGTATTTTTCACTCAGTATCGCTTGCAACGTTACCGATCATCGTATCCTTGCTACGTCCATCTGCCATTCCCGTTTTGCGATCGTATCACATTTTTTCGATGCTAATTCTATAAACCTGACACATATAATAAAAGCTGTTCAACGGTAAATAATGTGTATGCGTCTTATGAAGTACGTCTTCATTTGTACGTCCTTGCGTTTAGTGCCTTCCTAACCGAATATTTTCCATATAGGCGAATAAGTCATACCAATCGCAAACAACCAACGATGTTGACAAGTTTGATATCAATTGATACGTTTCTCATGATTCTAAGTCGATCTCTGCCAATAGACATGTGTGAAAATGCAAAATAAAAAAGATTGTTCTTTTTACTGAATATCGGGTGCGACATTACCGATCTTCATATCCTTGGTACGTGAAACTACCATTGCCGTTTTGCGATTGTACCACATATTTCGATGCTAATACTATAAATTTGAAGAATATAATTAAAGCTGTACAACAGTAAATAATATGTGTGTGTATCTTATTAAGTACGTCTTCATTTGTCTGTCTTTTCTCCTAATGTCTTCTATACGATCGTTTAACAAACAGGTGAATAAGTCATTACAATAGTAATAAACACCGATTTAGCAAAATTTGATATCAATTGTTAGGTTTCTCGTCAGTCTAAATCGATCTGTGCCAACAGAAATGTGTGAAAATGAAAATAAAATAGTTTGTATTTTTGACTCGATATCGGTTGCGACTTTAACGATCTTCATATCCTTGATACGTGCCTCTACCATTGCAGTTTGCCACGGTACCACATATTTCAATTTTAATATTATAGATCTCAAACATATAAGGAAAGCTATACAACAATATATAATATGTGTATGCATCTTATAAAGTACATCTTTGTGTGTCTGTATGTCCGCTCAGTGTCTTCCTCAATGAGCGTTTTCCATATAGGCAAATAAGTTATAACATTAGTAATTTTTTAAAAACGCGATTTAGACGAATTTGATATCAATTGATAGGTTTCTCATCAGTCTAAATTGATCTGTGAAATATATAAATGTGTGAAAATGCAAGTAAAAAAGTTGATATTTTTTACTTGGTGTCGCTTGCGATATTACGGATCATCAACGGATCATCATATTCTATATTCTACCTACGTGCCTCTACCCTTGCCGCTTTGAGATGGTACCATATAATTCGATGATAATCATTTGAATGTTAGTGCTCCTAGATCTTTACAACACGAACGTTTATCTTAGAGTCGAATAAGTCATACCAATCGTAAGCACACACAGATTTTGACAAATCTGGTATTATTTGGTAGGTTTCTCATCAGTCCAAATTGATCTATGCCTACAGAAATGTGTGAAAATGCAACCTAGAAAAGTTTATATATTTTACCCAGTATCCTTTGCGACTTTACCATTACCAATCTTCATATCCTTGTTACGTGCCTCTAGTATTGCTGTTTTGCGATGGTATCACATACCTCGATGCTGATACTAGTGATATGAAGCATATACTTAAGCAATAAAACAGTAAAAATTATGTGTATGTATCTTATTAAGTACATCTTCATTTCTCTGTCCGTGCGCCTATATCCTTGCAACATGATCGTTTTCTATAAGGCTAAATATGTCATGTTAATCGTAAAAAAAGCTACAAAGATTTGGACCTATTTGATATCCAGTTATTGGTTTCTCATTAGTCTAAAACGACCCGTGTCAATATAAATCTGTGAAAATGCTACCTTGAAAGTTGCCTTTTTTGTCTCGGTATTGCTTGCGACTTACCGATCTTCATATCTTTGCTACCCGCTTCTACCCTTGCCGTTTTTTGATGGTTTGTATATAACCAAATAAGTCATGCCAATTGTAAAGAACCACCGATGTTAACACATTTGATATCAGTTTATAGGTTTCTCATCCTCCAAATCTTTCTGTTTTTAAGAAACGTTTTTCTAATTCAACTAACGGGTCATCACGCTAAAATTACGCTACTGACAAATGTCACCTTAATATCCTACATACTAAACTTAGACAAGCAGGTAGTCTCCTGAAATCCGACCTTTACATGGTGAATTTAGTTAACTCTTTCACGTGTGCATGTGCTTATGATAATGAAGAAGTTGAACACTTTGTCTATTGCCCCTTACCTAATGCCAAAGATCCCAGCTCTTTCGCTCTACCTTTCAATACACTTCTTGGTTAAGTCTAGATTTATCATTGAAAAGTGACGTGACTACTCACCTACAATAAGATGTCTTTCTGCTTGTGTGATGACACGTTAGTTAAATTAGAGAAACGTTTCTTAAAAATAGAAAGATTTGGAGGATTTCGGATATCATCAGGCAGAGAGTTCTAAAGACGAATCGTATATGGTAAAAGGTCGTGTGAAAATATAAAGTTTGGTTGAGATTGGTGTGATACTTTGAGAGTAACGTAGACGATAATTAGATGCCTCATATCTCCTTTGTGGAAGAAGTTCGTTTAAATAGTTAGGTGCTTGAGTATTTATAATCGAATACATAATGCATAATCTCTTCCTTTTCCTTCGTTGTGCAAACCAAGCAGTTTCCGCATAAAGAGACTATCTAGAAGAATTAATGGGTATAGATCTGGAACGATCCGTGCATCTTCCATCTGATTTTCCCCCCTTTATTCTGATCTTTCCAAATCTTCAATAGAACAATTATACCAGACTCCAGAAGTATATTCTAAGGTTGGACTTATGAATAGTGTATATAATTTAGCTGAAGTCAACAATTAGTCTGCATTTAGACGGTAGTGTTTTATCTCCTTTCTTATACATCATTATGTCATACGCTAGCTTGCACTGTGTTAGGAACACGCTGGCTGGGAGTGATTTATTTAAATGTATTTGCAATGAAACATACATTTCTTCAACTATACTTGTACAAGTTTATTACTTATTGGATTGGTTCCAGCGGTTTTGTTTAGGTCAAGACTAGTTACTACATCTATAATTTCTTGTTTATATATAATGATGGCAGAAATAAAAGTTTCATTTCTAACTTCAAAATGCGGTAACGGTTTATCATAATTTTTTAAACGTGTAACATATCAAACTTCCGAGTTCAACAGGTCGCACTTCTCCTGATCACTTGTTGCAAATTTAGATGATCATTTCGTACGTTTCAGTGGAGGTAATAGGTTCCATGTCTTTGTAGAATGTACTTGTTATCTCATTATTTTCCAATAAGGTCGAGGATTTGATCCGATGGCAGAGGTTGAACCTGCATCCTTTCGGTCGCAGGTCTGAGACGCTAAACACTGAGCCAATGTTGCTCCTCTTAAGATTAATATACCCATATGATATTTTCCAGTATCATACGTAACTATATGATACGTTTAATAACACCCAATAACTCAGCAAATGCCGGCATGACGACATATGAATTGAAGGTGTAATGACGAATGTAATTTAAAGTCAATTATGTAACCTATTTTTATGCTTTTTATTGAATATCATTTCTGTCATGTGATACACATAACATAATCTTACATTTAAGATTATTTAAAATGAAATTTATGAAATTCGTTAAATAGTTTCAATCTTTTGCGACTCTCGTGAAAAGATCCTTCATTGCTGTTCATGTAATTTTACATGTCATTATATTTCTTTATTGATTTGCACTTTGGTTACAAAAGAGACAACTTTTGCAATTTAAAACTTATTTCATCTATACTACACTAGTATAGCTCATGAAATGAAGGCAGTTTACTTGGCCTCTAATTCATTTATAGGGAATGATACCTGCGGGAGACTGCTCTATCTGACCAGTGTGTAACTATGGAAACGGTAATTTAGTGACCTCTTCTCCAGCCTCGAGCTTTAGGTTAAGACTGAAATTCGCTGTCTTATGTAATGTTCTGTATCTGTAGTTTAAAGCTGGGAGAATTATACAAAGAGAATAGCAAGTAAACCCTTCTGTAAATGGAGCAAACTCGCACTTTTACATTGTAAAACTAATTTATCTTACAATCATTTATAAATAATTAAAAATTACTGAGTAGTAACTAAGAATATATAAATTCTTTAGATGGAGACCCAAATTTCATTTTTTAAATTATCGTATTTTTTATGTTTACTTTCCAGATACATTTTTAAAAAAATTCTCAAGAAAATATGAAATCTAACAAAAGATGAACGAAAGTCTTATTATTTTGATTTTTTGTAAAGAGCAAAGAAAGAAAACTATTAATGACATAAGCTTTCATCATGACATATACACACTAGCCTCCACAGAAGTACCTTTATGACAGTACGGTTAAAATAGAAATAAATATGCATATACAGTTGTAAACTTTCCCGATTTATGACTAAACATTTATACTGTGATAGGGTATTCTTAGTAAGTAAAATGTGTATTATACAATGAATGAATAGGAGGTATTCGATGAATGGACTGCACGCATTTCAGGTGCAGTGGCTACTCAAGATTATTTACTGATGCACAAACTAGTTATAGTTGTCATACTGGTTGTCATTCCAGGGATACTGACAGTCAGTGATTTCCACCTTGTAAAATCTTTCCTCTAGGGCGGACAATAATAATAGTTTCTGAAGCTGATTTTATTAGCAATGGTTTGCAAAATAACAACAAATATCCTTGTGTTTTATCAACTCATTATGGTTCCGCTGCTTTGGTAGAACAAAAAGGAATGTTCTTTATTGTTTTATGAATTTTATGCCCCATGACAATGGCCAACATTTTGTAGGTCACGATCACTTTGGCATAAACTTATTTTATGCATGGCAGTTGGAAACTACGAAAATCTTCTTAGAGGCGAGCTGTATAATCGGCAGTTACATTGTTATTCTGAAAGAGTTCTGATAACTAAATAAATAAGTAAATAAATAAAAACACCATCTTTTATCATTAAAAGTTGCCAAGTGTTGTTTATACATTGTACGTGGCGTAATTCGTAAGTTTACTCGGCATATTTTCAACCCGGTAACGCCTGGTAACGGTCATACTTTTACCTAAATATGTGGGTCCTTTGAGAGCATCGTAAATGTATGGAGGAAAAGAAATAATTGTATTTTATGCTCATCTCAAAAGATTTGTTTGTATTTCTGCGAAATAGTCATGCCTAACCAGATAATAGCACAGACCCCCCCCCATTGTAACTACAAAGCCTTGAGCAAGTGCGAAGTTACCAGTTAATTTTATTGTTTGTTTCTATTTTTCAAGTTGTCTTCGTGTGTGCGCGCGTAAATTGAAAGCTTGTTATTACTAGTCAATATCGTCAATCATATTTGCTCCATTATTCCATGCAGATAAGAAAGAAACTAATTTTGTGTTGAATTTGTGCCCCCCCCCCCCATCCCACCCCGCCCCGGCACGGTACAATAAACAAACACTTGATTGAAAATAAAATAAAAGAAACTAACCTTGCATTGTTATAATGTATTCCTTCTTTTTTCATCATGCGAAATTTACAGAACAAAATATATCAACGAACTCCGTAAATGTAGCGGAAGCCGGCATGCGTATGCATCCTTACTGTGTGTGTATCGCTAAGGTCAGATAAAAAAAATATCGCAAAAGAGACGAAAATATCACCAGATTGCTTGAAGGCGCCTGCCATTCACGCACGATAAGTTTCAAGGTGCAAACGGACCAAGATTATATTGTATCCAGGTTAACTATACGACGATATCTCGCAAATAAAAAAAAAAAATCATTATTTTAAAGAACATACAATGTGAGTGCAAATGATAATCTTTCGCTAGTATGAGTTACGAAAGTATCATGGGGGGGGGGGGGGGCACCAGACAGATGACCCCCCCCCCCACAAAAAATAAAGTGTTTTCATGTACTCTTGTATACCCCAAGATGTGTGTGCTTGTTTAAAGTTTAGAAAAGGAATTTTGATCAAACTTTTAGTTTATAATTAGTCCTAGTGTTTTCTAAAAGGTAGTAGTCTGAAACATGGGTCTTATTCCCATTTTCAGATTTCATATCCTTGATTTTTAGTGATCTTTGTCAAGAATTTTCTATGTTCCGTGTATGCTATGTGTATCAATGCTATGGTGTGTGTATGCTATATAGTCTGTGTGTAGGGACAGCAATACTACGTCAAATTTGTCTCTGTTGTCTTAATATATATTTTTCTATGGACTTTTCAAATTTATTTGTTTGTCCTGGTATAAATTTAGTTGCTTTTGAATTAATTTGCAATTTAGAATTCCGGCGAGATGAACGGTATACTACCATCTGAAATTAAAATAAAACCCTTTGTTTTATGTGATTGACTATGGTGTGGCGTTTCTCACATTAAAGTCTATTTTCAAAATGAGGTAGGCTGTATTCGAGTCAGAGTCCGCACTTTCTTTCTTTATTTATTTGTGTTTCTCCCGATTCGAGTTAGGCCTCCTCTCTAGTATTTAATTTATAATGTAAAAGAAGTAAATATCCAACCCAAAACCCCTTAGGAAGCTTTATACATTTACTGGTTTGGTTTTAGCATGAAAAACATAAGTGACATCTACAAAAATAATAAACTGGTAAAAAGACTAGAAACAACAAGGACCTTTAGAAGTATAAAGGAACTTTTATGTAAATATAGGGAAAATGAGGAACTTTGGGGAATTGAAACTAAGGAAACATATAATTGGATAAGGGAAAATTTAACCTCTAAAATTAAAAATAAAGTAGAGGAGGAAATATCTCGGTTAATTGGGACAGACCTTGGAGGTACTGGACCAACATCGGCTCTCCAAAAATACAAAGCTTGATATTCAAATATCTACACGACATATGTATACATGTAAATTATCTCATGTGCAAATGTGCGAACTTCACAAAATATCATGCGATGGCACAGTGCGAGTTTAGGAAACAAGACAGGATACAATTAATTATGGAGATATCCAAGAAATAAAAATACAGAAGAAACCAAGTTTTATATCAAGACGGCAACTTTAACAAAACTTTAATAGGAAAAATAACAGATAACATAACTAAAACCATGATGGCGTGTGACCAAGTCATAAACATAAAAAAAAATGAATAGGCAATTTTTTTTGTAATCCTTTCAAATTAATTAGAAAAAAGAACTTCTAGGAAGATTTGTGAATGGGAGGGACGGGGCTGCAAAGGGTGAAAAGAAGGGGAGGAAGATGGGGCAATGGATAATCTCCCCTTAAAGGGGACCATCACAAAGTGAACCCTTGCCCTCATACCCCCACCCCGGATTGGAATCTGCTGTAGCCGTCACCCTTTTAATTTCTTATAAATTTTCCTAAACAGCTTCAGTTTCTTTTTATTATCCATTACAATTAAAATTAAATAATTAAATAGACTTTAATTATATTACGTAAACTATCACAAATCCTAATTATCGGGACAGAGAAACTATATGGGAAAAGTACGAGATAATGACGTCATGGGGCTATGAAAGAGTCGGGAAAAACACCTCATATAGGAAACTTTACATACATACACGAAAACAAAGGATCTAATAAGTCTCTCTTCTAATTCTATTTGCTCAAAATGTGCAGCTCTCGCACTGCACGGTAAATCTCCACTGTGTGTGTGTATGTGTGTGTGTGTGTGTGTGTGGGAAGAACAACCATTTTTAGAGATTTTGGCAGAAATCCAATAAATAATTTGAGACGGCCTAACTCTAGGTGGGAGAAATACAAGCAAATAAAAAAGTGTATGGACTCCAACTCGAGTACAGCGGATTTCAATTTACAAATCCAATATGTGAATAATGACACAATATATTTGCACACAGAACACATTAAGTTTTTTTTTTCTTAATTAAATTATAATACACCGTTACTTAGCCAAAATTCAAAAATATATTAAATAAATAAAAATAAACCTTTTCTTGATCCGATTATAAGGTCCTAAGATTACTGGGGAGATTTGGGAAAAAATAAAGGCTATCCCAACATGGAAGCAAAATATAGCATACACAAACTATAGCATATATATATATAGCACACACGGGATATAGGCGACCTCTAGCCAAGGTCAACCAAGAGTATAGGGAAGGGATTTCAAGTCAGGTGATGGAAAGATGGAAACCTATTCGGAAAAACAACCCTATAGATAAAACTAGGTTTTAAAAGAAATACCCCGTTAAAAAGGAGAATTAAATTTTTTTGACCTAAATTCTTTTGCATAATATAAAACATACAACACATGGGGGGGATAAATACACATAAAACACTATAATTTTTTGGAAAAGTGGGGTGGGGGGTCTGTCTGGTGCCGGCCCCCCCCCCCAGTACTTCGTCTTGTGGGGATAAATGTACGTCATTTCCTGCTGGCGTTCTCTATAGGTGGAAAATCGTATCTAAGTAACAGTGATGTATACTTTTATTTCGAGAAATTAAATTATTTTTTCTGTACACTTTATAGGTTTTTTTGGTTCTTTTTGTTCAAGTATAACTACTTTTAATCATGTTATGCAAATCTGATGTATAAAGAAAAATGTTGGTGCATGGCCGGTAACTTTTATACGTCATGGCAACTGAAAATAAATTCCTCGCATGCGCATTTTGTGTGGGAGCACAAAAAAAAAACCCACACAAAAACAAGCAATCTACTAAAACAAGCCATTACGTGAGAACTTGGCCTGAAAAGAGCAAATATAGGTACTATAAAATATTGCTAGTCTCGGATTTGACAATCCTTAGTTTTTTATGCTGATGAAACATTTTTCAGTAGAATTTTTTTTCCTACAGTTTAAATGCCTAATTTTACTGTTTATAATCATACATGTTCAAATGTACTGGTCACATATAACAATATCGTCGAAATATTAACTGATACCATGCTGGATTTATATAGAATGTCTAAATAATCATAAAACTAAAGGTGTAATTGATTATAACCAATATATATTTTTTGCAATAACAAGATAATGAGATCCGAACATTGACCAAACAGTACTTAGAGAAATTCAATATCGATTAGTTCATCCTCAACCTCCAACTGATATACTTTATTGCAAGGGGTAAATGGTACCGTATTGAAAGACGTGTTAGGATAAAAGATACCGTTGTTAAAGAATATCCTGACCGACTGAGATCTTAACATCGTACATCATAGCTGAAAACAGTTCAAGCCAGTATACATATTTGCATTATGCTCACGCAAGAAATATTGTATCAACCAAATGGGTTTCTTGACCGAGCGATGTCAAGCCCTTGCGCGAATCCCGCTACGAGTCATAGGTTTCCCCGATTCAAAGGAATCCTGTACAACTACTTCTGCAAACTGGAAAGTCCAACGCGTCCAATCTATCAGTAATGTTACTCTAATTAATACATGACCACAAACCCCAACTTCCCAATTGTATGTCAATGTCACAACTGCAAAGCTTCTCTTCGTTAACTTTCCGTAACTTACCGCCAGTATTTCACGCCGTGAAACTATACAACTCAACAACCTAATACAGGGAACCGTTTTTACTACGCCACCTTAGGCCTTTTAAATCATGATTTTTAGCTTCATTTCGCCTGTAACTTTGTAACATATTTACCACCACAGCAACAATAAATGGCGCCCGCCGACGGCGGAACAGTCCTTTTCTGTTGATTCCATTGTATAATTTACCAATCTCCAGTCATAAATACTGCACCTGGAGTCACACGATCAATTCACGCAATTAGATTTGAATAGGGACTACTGAGTGACAGGGATACTCATGCGGCTCTTACCTGAATTCACCAAAAGTAAACCATGTCATCTTGAAACTCACTTACACTTCACTCCGTAACGTTTGCCCCTAGTAATTGGCTAATTATTTTGGTCTAAAGACTATAATCCCAGCACCGACTTCCCATATTCAAGCAAGTATATAAGGAATCCTTAGAATGGAGAGCGGTAAACAAATGCGCCTACTCCAAAATATATTACAATATTATACATACCTTGGAATTTTATTAACTATTTTTGTTTACATATTTTCATTGTACTCGTGGATGGGTAATGTGATTTTGCGTTCTGCCTTGCTTATAAAATGTATTGTCTTTGGTCAACAAAAGTTGATTTAGAGAGGATAAGAAAAGAAGTTTTGTTAAACGATGATGGAATTAAATAAACACTGGGGACAATATCGTACGTTGCACATAAATCGCAGAGATTAATTGAGATTTTGCTTAACGGTCAATCAGTCCGCACTCGAAGTAGGGAAATAAGCGAATAGTGCAAAAGCCGACCATTGTCTGATAATCGACGTACATCTGCCACAGCCATATATTGTAAAAATCCCATTACTACAGGTAAAAAAGAATTAACTACAACTGCTTCTTTGGGGCGTCATGTGTGACCAGTGTATATTAGTACTGTGTTAGAAAAATATTGCGACAAACCAAAGTAAAGAAAACAGTCACTTTTATCAATCAGTCCATATCGTTTTACAAATTATACTGAATAACTGACTTCAGTAGAACTCAGAAGAATGTATTCCTGTAAGCACATCACGATTGCGGTGTTTGTACATTTATATAAAGTGGGATCATTTTACAAGCAAAGTATACATTTAAAAATTAACACTACAAATGAGACAACGCTTAAGTACATACGGATTATAATCGTGAGATGGCAAAGAATGGTTCATATGTTGAGAGGTAACCAATACACCAACAAAATAAGAGTTTGTAAAAACATCTTATTTCCTTCTTAGATATACTTAGCCATAATGCAAATTGTTTCCTAATATGAAACATGTAAACATATTCCGACCATGCTGGAAACAAAAATAGTAAATTTAATTTAGTTCAGCGTAAACTGTAAGTTAGTTCTTTCCTTTTGGCATGGTGTCTGAATAAAAAGTATATTTCTCAAATTTGCTAACCACTACACTGTCATTATGTAATTAGATACCTAATTGATGTACCATGGTTGTATACATATATCTATAAATATATATAGTTTTGTGGACATGTACGGTTGAATAATACCATCCCGTGTTTGTGTAGGGAAATGCGTACATCACAATCGCACTCGTAAATTTGAATCAATACCATCTCATGAATGGTTAGTGGCCGTCCATTTAGTATGTACGCATGGGGGGGGGGGTAACCCAAATGCATAGGCTTGAGCATGGAGGTATACTGATAATATATGTACGCATTTAAGGGGGGGGGGACGCTGAAACCTCGAAAATAAGTTGTATAATACGTAACCTGTTCGACTTGGTTCAGTAGGCTTTTGCATTTTAGCGGACATAAGACAAACTTGTCCCACCCAGTCACACTATCCTGACACCAGGCCGACTAATCCGAACACTAACCTCTTAATGATCGGCACCAAAAGAGGCAGCTGCTAGTACCATTTTTATGTCTTTAGTATGATTCGGCCGGGGTTTGAATACGCGACCCCTCGCATCCGAGGCGGACGCTCTATAGACACATTGCACCATCGGAGAAGTCGCTTAGTAAAGAATGTACGATACTGGTTCCTGTTTTTCATGACAACTCGACCTGGAGACCTACCTGATGGAAAATGAAGGCGCATTATAAGGTTATAATATACGAGTCCATAAATACATAAATATTTTTTAAATTATAATTTTCGAGCAATTAGTGTCTCTTAGCATTTGACAAAGTCTGCTTGCAGTAGCGTACTAAGGGGAGGGGGGTTTACAACATACTTCGATGCTAATACTACTGATTTCAAGCATAAAATTAAAGCTAAACAACAGCATATAACATGTTTACATATATTATTAAGTACGTCTTCATTTGTCTTTCCGTGCGCCAAATACCTTCCAACACAAAGATTTTCCATATAGGTAAATTAGTTGTACCAATCTTAAACAACCATATATTTCGACATATATAATATCAATGTATAGGTTTCTCATCAGTTTAAATCGATCTGTGCCAAAAAAAGTCGAGAAAATTAATAATAAAAAAGTTGGTATTTATGACTCATTATTGCTTGCGACTTTACCGATCTTCATATCCTTGATATGTGCATCTACCCTTCCCGTTTTGAGATAGTAGCACATACTTGGATGCTAATACTATAGATTTGAAGCATATAATTTAAGATGTACAACATTAAATAATATGTGTATGTATCTTATTAAGTACGGTTTCATATGTCTGTTTGTGCACCCGATGCCTTCCTATCCGAACGGTTTCCATATAGGTGAATAATTTATACCAATAGTAAACAAACACAGCTTTTGACAAATTTCATATTAATATATAGGTTCTCATCTGCCTAAATCGATTTGTGCCAATAGACGTGTGTGAAAATACAAAATAAAAAAGTTCCACTTTTTACGGAATATCGGGTGCGACTTTACCGATCTTCATATGCTTGCTACTTTAATACACCCTTCCCGTTTTGTGATTGCAGCACATACTTCGATGCTAATATTAGAGATCTGAAGTATAGAATTAAAACTATACAATATTATAAAATGTGTGTATATATCTTAATAAGCACGTCTTTATTTGTCTGTCCGTGCGCCTAGATCCGACCTATACGAAAGTTTTTCATATGGGCGAATAAGTCATAACAATCGCAAAAACAACGGTTTTGACACATTTGATATCAGATGACAAATTTGATTTTAATTGATATGTTTCTAATCATACTAAATCGATCTGTGCCAATAGACATGTGTGAAAATGCAAAATAGAAGGTTTTGTTCTTTTTACTGAATATCGGGTGCGACTTTACCGATCTGCATATCCTTGCTACGTGAATCTACCATTGCCGTTTTGCGATCGTACTACATATTTCGATGCTATTGCTATATATCTAAAGCATGTAATTAAAGCCGTACAACTGTAAATAGTATGTGTATGTATCTTATTAAGTATATCTTCCTTTGTCTGTCATTTCGCCTATTGTCTTCCTATACGATCGTTTTCCATACAGGTGAATAACTCATAACAATAGTAAATAAACCCCGATTTTGACAAATTTGATATAAATTGATAGGTTTCGCATCAGTCTAAATCGATCTGTGATAGTAGAAATGTAAGAAAATGCAATATGAAAGTTTTGGTATATTTGACTCTGTATCGTTTGTGAATTTAACAATCTTCATAACCTTGATACGTGCATCTTCCATTGCCGTTTGTCTCGGTATCACAAACTTCAATGTTTATAGTATAAATCTGAAGCATACAAGGAGAGCTATACAACAGTATATAATATGTGTATGAATCTTATTAAATACATCTTGATGTGTCTGTATGTCCGCCCAATGTCTTCCACAGCGAGTGTTTTCCATATTGTGTATTGTTCCACTTCCTATTTTTACACTACCTAATTTTGACCTAGTTTAATAAACACCCATTTCTACAGAGGACACATCTGTCGCAGCCTCGACATTTTTTTTACACTTATCAGCATTGAGTCACTCGGACAAAAAGATTTGTCAAAAGTCATATCATTATTATTAATGAAGTGAAACAAGGACACATACGATGAAAAAAATAATACATTTCTCCAATTCACTTTTTTCCAACCAGGAAGTCCTCTTAAAATCTTTACCAACTATTCTGACAAGGCAAATACAATTCGTTCCATACCAATCATCCAGTCTGCTACTCAACATGTGTTAGCTATGTGACTCACAGCTGATAACTGCATCTCCATCACTTTTTTAGAATTGTGTTTTGTGTTTTACGTGAATATGTCATTACTGATTTTCTGAGGTGGTTCTTGGGTATTTTACTTTGGAGTAATGAACATGAAACACACGTTTATGGTATATTTCATAAATAAATCAGCATCCTCTACATTACTGCTAATTTAAATAAAATTACGTGTATTACTATTAGGATTTTTCTCTAAAAAATAGGCAATTTTACTTTAATAGTAAATTTTCAAACGTCCATTAAACTAATCTTGATATTTAACTTATTTTGACAAATTAATTCTTTCTAAATGTCTTCTGTCTCCTATTATTTGCACTATTAGAGAAATAAGTTATGAAGTATGCAGAACAGTTTTGTACCTTAAAAAGTACATGTACATTAAAGAATTGGGGTTCTGTATATTCACAATGCCATTTAATTATTGCAAGGATGTTGTACACTAAATCCAGTATTCTTTTATTATAAGTAAACAATTGTATTATTATACCATCATGATTTTCCCCCAATTTTATTCTTTCAGCTTTTCCAACAAAATATCTGTTCCAAAACAAATTTTTTGATAAATATAGGAACAAATTCTGAGTAAACACCATTTTTCTTTTGTTGTCGTTGTTAATGGTAGACTGAGAGAAGAAAATGCAGCAGCATATAATATGAACTTAATATGTTATGAACTTACTAAGCCTGGATTTAAATAAATGGTATCACTTGTATTTCTAATGACAGCCACAATCCTCTTAGTTTGGGTTCAAGACCAGCAATAGTGAATAGAGGTATTTCGAAAGACATATAACAGCTCACTCATTATAATGTTACTAATTAGCATTATTGAAAACTTCTTAGATATCAAAATAAATAGTATATATGTATGGTGCTTGTTGGCGACATTGGCAGATTATTCACTCCACGTCCTGGTTCCCGGGCAGTTTTGATCTCTCACAATAATAATCACGGGCACAGTGGCTCGTTACAAAGAAAATCAACAGATTTGGGTTCTAACCTGTAACACTATTAACATATTATATTGTTACAGGTTAGAACTCCATCCCTTGATTTTCTTTGTAACGACCCCCTGTCATCATGGGCAGTAAATTTGAAACATACTACTTCCGGGTCAATCTATTTTTAAGGTGCAATATATACTAGTACATAATGGGAGGTAACTCAAGTTGTGCTATTCAATTCAATTCATTAATGAAAAAATGGAAATAAATAGGTAAAAAGGCAATTATTTATTTTGCAGATGAATATTTATCGAATATTTAACATTCAGCAGCGTAAATATGCATTTATTTTATTGATATTTGTGGCAAGAGTGCAGAAAAGGACGACGTGCTTCGTGGGCAGATGGAAATCTGCCCACGAACTTTTATCTGCCCACGAAACCGTCTGAAGACGACAAAACTGCCCACGACCCACCTTAAATAATAATAATAATATATATATATATATATATATATATATATATATATATATATATATATATATATATATATATATTTGCACCGAATTCCAATAATCAGACAAATAATCACAAAAATCTAAGAATCCCTTAAAACGGGGCGCTATAACCAAATGCGCTAACTCTAAATTTATTACAATCTATACATATATACACTTTAGGATCTGTCTCTGATATGACAAAACTGATCGTGGTGTTCACTTTTTACACATTACTCAGTTACATTTCAAGTATAGTTTGTCTATACAGAACGACACTGCCTTATGTTACGTGTTTAGGCTCGAACTAAAAGCAACACAAGAAAGAGTGAAAACAGCAAGCTTTAACAAATAATTTATTTCCCTGGAAAAATAATGTTAAAATGAAGACGATTTTTTAAAATAGGGATTTAAGAATCAATTCCAAAAATAATTAAAGAATAATCCACGAATCACATTAAGAAGTCCTAATATTGAAATGTTCTAATGAATTCAAGTTCGAGTCCCGAAGAAGAATTCAAGATGGAAGGCGATTACGTATGCTGTATCTGTACTGTGTTTGAGTCTACAGTTCCTTGTAGAAACACGAAATATCACTTCCGGTTTGAAAAATCCGAATAAAATTTTAATGAAATGTCTTTATTCAAGAATTCTGTATGAGCACTCAAGATATTTCCAGAGAAACGAATTAATCCTTTTGAATCTAAATAATTTGAATATACATTAACATATACTTCCAAAATTGACACAACAAAAGAAACACCTTTATGTCTCAATGTTGTTAAGCCCAACTGAGATTATTTCTCTAATGCGATGGTTTAAAACTTAAATTTTACGGATAAGGATCACGTGATCATGTTTACATATAAAAAAATCACGTATATCCTTGACACGATCCAATCATTTTACTTCGAAAACAAAAGCTGTTTTCTTCATTAAAAACTATTTACAAGCCGAGGGTTATGTATCCAACACAGCTTCGGTCCCAATCTTATTATTTCCACAATAAAAAAAATATAAAAAAACTTGTTAACGTGACTATTACGAAATTTAAATTAAGGTCTGGAAGCAGGCCAGCCTTATGTGTTTACAGAAATGAACAGTCAAATTCAAACTATTTTCTGGAAACAGTATCAGTTGTTAGTAAACAGAACAACATTATTTTGGCATATAATGTAATTAAAAAATAGAAAGATTTTAAAACTTACAAACAATTTATCAGATATATATTAAATCAAATATGCGTAACACTTAAACAAGTCTTCTTCGCTTACACTGGTTGAAGCTATTTACGAATTTGCGAGCAGTACAGTCAATGATTCAGCTAGATTCTGATGCTGAGTAAACATAAAAAATGTTTTAAAAGTAGATCGGCTACTTTTTATGTCACACCAATGCCAAATGTACACCGAATGTAAATGCTGGCCATATCATATCCACACAATGCGAGACTTCTCAATCCTTCCTAACTAAATAGTTTCAATCCTGAAGAGATGCAATATTTATTGCTGATTGTAGAAAACGTACAAATAAGATTATACATGAAAACTATAGTCGACGAGTTCAGAGCATTATCTGATGCTGACAGTCTCCTCAGCCTTTTCTTATTTTGTAGAGTGACACGTCAAGGAGGGTGGCAAAGTTCCATTACAAAGCTTGGCCTGACAAGGATGTACCTGACACAGCCTGGTCGCTTGTTGGATTCTGGAAAGATGTCCGTAAACGCAACATGTATGGCGAGGGTCCATTGGTTGTACAATGCAGGTAAACTTTCGAGATGCCGTGCTTGAAATTGTAAAACTAAGATTATTTAACAATAAAATGTAAAGATCTTAAATGGGAAAAATGTGTGACGTATTATAAGAATGATACACTGATTGTTAAGTTCCATGGGTAAGAGGTTAACGTTTAAGTGTGAGGGCGAAGCCGAGGACAGTCGCCTTTCCTGGGTGCACAGGTATGCGTTTGAAATGAAGTGTGTTTGATCTTCTTTCTTACATTATACATTCCAGATAAATGAATTATTTACGTCTTATGTTTATGAAACAGCATTAAGAAATTAAAAACAAAACCATCATGTGCGATTCCGAGATTTAAAAACAGTTTTTGTGTCATAATATCGCACACACTAGATCAGCTGATGTTCCAATGATTCAAACATTACCAGCTCTATTAACTATTATCAGGAAATAGGAACGTTTGCATATATTTCATTTGATCTTTAGATTTCTAGAAGGTACTTTTGCAAGTAATATATCATCAGTTAAGTAATATATTCGATAATCAGCTGTATGCATTGTACTAATATACCTGTATTTGGGGGTCTCACGAATAAACTGAGGGATTATGGTCTTACAGTATTGTTATGGTGGCATGGCCATTTAAAAGGCTGTGCGTATATAATATTTCAAGGTGGGCAGTTATCGGTATGATATGATTAGATGAGATAAGATTAAATAGATTTAATGAGATATGTTTTATATTTATACCTTTTATGAATCGACATTCTGGTAAGATTAGTCGTAAATGACAGTGTGTTTTCGTTAAACAGAATTTTTTGCAGTAAGATAGAAATCCATTACGGATACCTAAGTATTTGCAATAAGATAGAGACACATTACAGCTGCTAAATTATTTGCAATTACATATAAATACATTGCGGCTACTAAATTATTTGCAATTAGATAGAAATCCACTACTGCTACTAATTTATTTGCAATTACACAGAAATCCATTACGGCTACCAAATTACTTGCAGTAACATATAAATCCATTAGGGCTACTAAATTATTCGCAGTAACATATAAATCCATTAGGGCTACTAAATTATTTGCAATAACATATAGATCCATTACGGCTACTAAATTATTTGCAGTAACATATAAATCCATTACGGCTACTAAATTATGTGTAATAACACAGAGATCCATTACGGGTGCTAAATTATTTGCAATAACATAATAGCATAGAGATCCAATACAGCTACTAAATTATTTGCAGTAACATAGAGATCTATTAGGGCTACCAAAATATTTGCAGTAACATAGAGATCTATTAGGGTTGCAAAATATTTGCAGTGACATATAGATCCATTACGGCTTCTAAATTGTTTGCAATAACATAGAGATTCATTACGGATATTAAATTATTTGCAGTGACATACAAATCCATTAGGGCTACTAAATTATTTGCAGTAACATAGAGATCCATTACGGCAAACAAATTATCTCTCATAATCCATCTTCAGTGCTGGAGTTGGAAGAACAGGAACATTCATCGCCTTAGACATCATTTACGATGAGGTGTATGAAACAGCTCAAGTGGCTGTCATGAGATGTGTAGCTAATTTGCGAGAACAGAGAGTCAGCATGGTCCAGACTGAAGTAAGACCATTCATTTATGTTATTTGCACATGACAGTTAAGTACTTCCAACTATCTTCCAGACAACCCTAGTGCTATATATAGTTTCCTCAATTCTACTAAAAGATTCGTGTTCATACAATAGCATTTCTCTTTTCAGAGATAAACAAGTGCTTACATTACATGGTAGCGTAACTGAAAATGTGGTATTTAAACATTTTTAGGGCGTTCGTAGCAATACTTTAACAATAATAGACAGGTTGTGGCAGATTAAGCGAAATAATAACAACACAACTGCCTGCTAAAAAGAGACGTAACTGCTTAAAGGAAAATGATAAAATACAATTCAAATCCATGTATCTTTTATATAAAATAAAAACATATCTTTGTTCACAAGAATGTGAAGTGTGAGATTATATTTCGTCTACACTTAAACCATTCTAGCAAATAATTCGGTGAAAATAATACTGCGGTTAGGATAAGAAACTAAGACAGAAAATAAACATAATCTAACCCAAAAATGGCTAAATAAAGAAACGAAACAGAACTCCAAGTATGTACATATATATCCAGATGCACGCGTTTACGCGAACCCATGTGCTGTTGAAGCTTCACTACAATTTTCTTGCCTGCAGATTTGGCACCATGCCGGTATTTGAGAAGCAGTTTTCTGAGGTATTTCGACATTTAATGGAAAAAGATAGACATTCAGGAATTACATTTCTTGAAAGGCAATACAAGGTAAGTATTGCTGACACACACACGCACACACACACACACACACACACACACACACATATATATATATATATATATATATGGTGTGTTCTTACACGTGTAGTAGAGGCGTGCAGGCTATTGTCAGAACAAAGTGAAAGAAAAAGACAGGGTTCTGGATTATTCACTTGTTTGATGAGATTGTTAAATTAAATGTACATACACCAGCCTACTCTTTCCGACATCGATAGAGTCGAAAGAAAGATAGAGAGTAAAAAAGACAGAATTCCCTCGGTCAGTCATGAAAATATTACAATGTCAAAGCATATAGTTACATAATAAAAAAAAAAAGACAAACACAACGTGTGATGCTAGACACTTTCGTAACTTTGTATTGAACATAAATAATATTAGTGAAATAACAAATTGCTATGTATTTACAGCATAACATAATTATTTGGACCAAGCCTATAGATTAAACGTGCTATGAAATTGAACAATGAGACATAGCCTATAATACAAACATTTTTTGAGGCTGCAACCGCCATAAACATAAATACAGCATATAGAACTTAGTGCATTTCTGGCAGGCACAAAAGGGTGTGAGGGACAAAGAACAAAGCATCAAAGAAAAGAAAATATCAATTTCGATCAAAATTAAATCATACTCCCAGGTAGTTAGGATATTTTAGCATGTATGGGGGATTAGGAACAAACTTTAAAACGGATGAGCGTACTTCCTGAATGCGCTGTTAGTCTTCCGGACCTGTTAGGGTACCCTCATACGCTCCTGGTGGGTCGGAAAGGCAGGTAGACACAGATTGCTCCGGGTCAAGTGAATATCCAAACAAAGCAAGGTCGATGCCCAGAGGTCTAAGTCTTTGCAACCCACGAGACCTGAAAGAAAAAGTAGCACACACGGCATAATGGCGATCTTATAAAAAGTGATTCAAGTGTAAAAAAGCTGAGACCATTTTGCCAACCTTATGTATTTCTTAAATGCATATGATCTCCAGCGGCCTAATTCCCTACTTGGGTGTCATTGAAACCTTGTCCGGCCGCCTCAGTGGCGGTCCCAATTTTGAAATTATGGGACTTAAAGTTTTTTAGAGTCAAAGTTAAAAAATAAAGCGCTCTTCTTTGTTCTGTACTAAATAATACTCAAGTTGCCCATTTTGGTTCATAAAAAGCGGTCATGGATTATTGCCTCTGAGGGTTAGGTTTGCTTGTAAATGAGTTATCGGACATGTGGCACGATATTGTTGAGCAGCAGCATGTAATATATATATATATATATATATATATATATATATATATATATATATATATATATATATATATATATATATATGGCTGTCCCGAGCTCTGTTTGAAGTCAAAAATGATTGATAGACGCTTGAAGGAACATGTGACTTGAGATAATTGTATCAAATTATCATTCTGATGTGCAGTTGTTTGCATTGTAATCTATCCTATTCTGAGAAAGGCATGCAAAGCCAATGTTAACATGGCCGAAAATATGGTATGCCTGAAATAGTCTGACATGGTATGCATCATAGAAAATGTAAGCTTATCCAGCGCAACTTTGTCAGTTGGCAAACTAACATTATGAGATTTACTTTTGTGAATGGTTTGAATGAGTTTTGAATAAGGAAGGATGAAGAAGCCTTTAACTTTGTTCACATATTCAACCGCAGAAACAAAAGGGGATAACAACAACGCTGCGTATTTCTGGTTGATTAAGTGCGCTATGAAAAGGGCCAAATTGGTTATTGAAACTGGGAGAGAGAACTCGGTCAAAGGGTCAGATGTGAACTCTTTGTATAACGTCCAAGTTTACTTGAAGCCACATATAAATATATGAGTTTATTACATTTTTCTAATTTGTCTGTGAGAAGACGAACTTCCATTCTCAAGAAATCCAATTCGTATTCGAGGAACGTCATGGTCATTGACGGGGCAAGTGTTTAATCTGCAGCCATAGGAAGGCCGATGTCAGCAATTATAGTCAGGAAGCTATCGAGCTTATGCTGGCATTGGGCACGAGTTGCGTCTAGTATACAAATGCGTCCAAAATATGTGTCGTGTGTGTTAAAGATAACTTTGTGTTCAGCTTGCTCTCCACTGAAGAGAATTGTTGAAGATCACAAGTATCCGGAAACTAGAACTACAACCCATTGGTAAGCATTGTCATAATAGTTCATGTTCCGCCACAACAAGCCAAAACAATGATAGTGCAAGGGACAAATAAGAAGAATCCGGAAAGCTGTTTTATGCATGTGATGGCACTATCAATGCCTTCGTATTGAATTGCTAACTGTTGAGTTGTAATTTCATCGTTAAACCGAATCGCCCGGTGGGAAGGAAAGGATATGAATTAGTCTGAAATACCCAGGAATTTTCTTTTCCACTCGACCTAGGGGCGAAATTTATAAATTGGGAAATGGTTTTGTATGAAACGGCCCTGCAAAGAGACCCGCTGTTAATTCTTTCTGTATCTTTTCTTCAGTAATCTGGGCATTATCTTCCGCTGATTTTCTATTACTACATACGTGTATTTGCAATGTCCCTTTTAACCCCACATCGAAACCCTTTTGAAAATAAAAAGGAAGTTTTCCTTTGTGGCAGGATCGAAATCGTGGAGAAAATACTGCAAGTGGTCAATTCTGACCGGGATAGGCAAAGGATCAAAAGCATCTACTGACAGGTTTCTTGTTGTTCGGGTTAGTTTTTCGAGGTTGTCCGGATCGTCTGGTTGCTAGGTTCGAGGGTTTGCTGGTTGCATTGTGGAAGTACCTTAAAGGGCATACAAATTGGTTTGGGACAATGAATGAACGAGTGTCCCCCTAAACAAGCGAAGGACTTGTGCTGCAAATTGCATGAAAATCCAGATGTACAGCGACCGCTTTTGTGGTAACTAAAACAAACTTCTTTCGGGTACTTTATGCTTGCAATTTGTGTGAGATTGTTTTGTATACAGTTGATATGACCTGACCCTAGCACAGCCTTCATGTACAGTTCTAGATGCATGATACCCCATTTAGCTTTCCACTTTGCGACCAATTCAATGAAGTTTTCATCATAGTACCGCCAATCAGCATCTCTCTCCTCAAGTTTAAGGACAGTTTCCTTGTGGTGGGGAAGACAGGTACTAACCAGAGGTTATTTTTCACATAGAACACTAGTTAACCTGCTCCAAGAGAGAATCCACTGTTCTATTGTGAGATGGACGTTCCTAATGTTTGGGACAATGCTGCGTTCAGGACCAGTACTGTGCGTATCTAACTGAATAACTGAACTCTCTGTTCTCGCAAAGTATCTGCACATCTCATGACTGCCACATGACCTGTTTCACACACCTCATTGTAAATGATTATATATATATATATATATATATATATATATATATATATATATATATAGAGAGAGAGAGAGAGAGAGAGAGAGAGAGAGAGAGAGAGAGAGATGTGTAAACCAGTATTCAAAATGTAGTGCATTCACGAAAAGCGATGAAATTCGGATTCCATCATCTCCAATTGTTCTGCTATACGAAAGAAGATATGTAATACAACCTCAGAAAAGAAAGTGTTTCAATTTAAATGCAAATGATCAAGGGGCTTATGATCAATATGACTGTCAATGTATTTCTTACAACCACAGTCCCATGTGTTTGCATCAACTACTCGTCCTTGCTTGTAAAGATGAGCCATAAAGAGTTCTACCCATACACAGAACTAGACATGATCACGTTTGCGTACTCAAGCCCTGAAAACATATGGAACAAAGGTGCTTTAGGATGTTATTTTATAGATTTGCAGAAATTCCCCGCAAAGTGCACATATAGTAGACCGTCTCTTGTGTGTACATTTTATTAATACAATTGGCCATACAATCAGCTGATATGACCATTTGTACAACAAGCTTTAGATGCTCTTTTAAAATTGATATCAAAATGAAACATAATCATCTAATCAATTACATTATAAAAAAATAAAATAACAGAATTTCTGAATTTCAAAGTGCGGCGCCCACAAACAATATTTCTTCCCTGTTTAGAAGTCGTAGATAATATTTTGAGCCAGTATTCGGCAAGTAATTTAAGTCATGACGGATGTAAGAGGATTTTATGGTCAAATCAGTTAGGTTTTCAGGAAATTTCATATTTATTGTAATGTAATTAGCTCTTGTAAGATATGTCCCTTTCTGTATTTTAGATGATGTCGAATGCAGATCGTGGCGACAATGAAGTTGATTCACAGGTCTACTCCAACATGGCTAATTTTGAATCTGAGAACATAAGGCTGCCGGTAATATAGATTATTCTAAGCAAAAACGCATATATCTCATTCTAGATGTTCCACTACTACTCCGTGTTGTTTCCATTTTCCCGTGTGTATATATATATATATATATATATATATATATATATATATATATATATTCCACCTGAATGGGTAAGAAACATTATATTAGTAAATACTGCTACAGGTTCATCGTGTATAAAATCGGAAATACCCTTTGATTGTTTGTTGGTTTGTTTGTTTGTTCATTTGCTTGATTTTGCTTTGTTTTGTTCTTAGTTGTTGAACCAAACTTTTACCGTTATATCGGGGGAGAGGGATAATTGGCCGACTGTTTTTAAACTATTTTTCTTAGTTTTGTCCAATTGTTCTATATCAGATGTATCCGCCTTTAATCTGGATTTTTTAAATCTAGATATGTATACGTTATCTTGAAATTAATGTTTGACACGTTTTATCCGTGGCGATGTTTGTTTATTTTACAACATAATAACAAAGATCACGCCACATGTAAAGATAAATGTTAGCGGGCGGTATAGTGCCACTGTTGGAAAGGTATTTAAGAAAAGGCATGAATAATTCCTTTTTAATGAATATATTAAAGTTTCTATATTTTAATTATGCGTGTTTATCATTTGAAACTCAAAGAAGGCAAATTGTTTATTTTTATTGCGTATACAAGAATATTTGTAAAAGATATATTTGAACCTGTTTAGCAATAGTGATAATAAGTGTGTCACTTGTGTCAGCTATCGTTATTGGTCTTGGTTTTCCAGTTATTTAGGATAAATGTTTTGTATTGATAAAGAAAACTCTTCATAGATATGTATTACATTTATCTTGCTGGTGTGTACACATGGGTGAGATCGGATAGGTACGTTGGACTAGAGTCCGACAGTGAAACGTGTACAGAGAACAAATTTTGTGTTTCATTCTGGATCTAATGGATATCCAGTGTAGGGCACAGAGCAGTGGGGAGGTGTGCTCTGATCGTGGTACTCTAAGTATGATCTGAGCAGCTGTATTTTGAACTTTTTGAAGTTTCTGGAGTAGATATTGAGATGAACCAGACATAAGTGAGTTACCATAGTCCAGCCTTGAAATACTAATGAACACACAAGTGTTTTAATGGCATCAGCTGAAAGATATTTGCGAATTGAGCTGATGCGTCTCAGCTCAAGATATGCAGCCTTGCATATGTTCATGACATGTTGGTGCAATGTGAGAGTACTGCCCAGAGTAACACCTAGGTTTCGTACTGATTGTGTGAATTTAACGCTGGTGTTGCTGATATTTATTGTTTGAGGTAAAGGATGTGAATGAGATAGCCTTTGTGTTGTGATCAGAATCCCCTCAGTTTTATCATCATTCGTCTGCAGCTTGTTCCATGTCATCCATGATTTCACATCAGAAATGCACCTATCTACACCTTGGATGGTAGCATCAACTTCAGTAGGGTGGCTAGATTTATATATTTGGGTGTCATCAGCATACAGTTGGTGAGACACTGGATGATAATCGACACTTCAGAGTGCTGAGTGTACAGAATGAAGAGAAATGATCTTCATTGCCATAATGGACACTTTCTAAAGTATATAGATTAAAGCAAATGCCTAATGCATTATTTATTAAGGTTGAGATTGTGGCTGTATTGAATACGTGACCCTAGGCTTGTAAATAGCTTTAGTAAAGTAACCAACGTTTTTTTCTCTGAGTAAAATAAATAGTTTTTATCAAGGCCATCCTTGGAATACGTGATTTTTTATCTGTAAACATAATCATGTGATCATCTATTTCTCAATTAGACATTTCCGAAATTGCTCAATACTTAGATTTAATAGTGATGCAAGGAGAGAAATCACACAGTCATGGCTTATAACCAGTTGATGTCAAGTCATTTCCTTCTGTTGTAGCCAGGTTTTGAGTTATGCTAAGTTATCTTCAGATTATTTGGACTCTGAAAGATTAATTCGTTTCTCTGCAAATGTTTTTGTGCTCATACCGAATACTTGAACAAAGACATTCCTTAAAATATTTATTTGGATTTCCAAATGCGCATGATTATGTATTGTAGCAGCAGAGAGACTGAGCCCACCAACTATTCGGCCAAACAGAACCCTCTATCGAGAACACTCTTGATAGAGGGTCTTATTTCACAAAATAAACCCTCTATTCAGAAAACTATGATAAATAAGCCTTCTCTGCTGACTAGAAGAGTTATTTCATGAAAAATAACTAACTATAAAAATACTTCTTGACTGGGGGGGGGGGTTAGACGAAACACTTGGTGGCTCAGTCTCTCTGTTGCTAGAAATGTAAACATTCTAGGATTTCTGCTGTGAATTAAAAATTTAAGTTAACAATAATGGCCAACATTGAAGAAGCACATTCTGCTAGACTAGCTCGAGAGCGACTAGAAGCAATAAAAAAATTTATTCCTGTGCGAGACAGTGTAAGACAAAAATTACAAGCGCGGCAACAAGCACAAATTGAATTTGCAACAGGTGCAGAAGAATTATTTAAACCAATCACTGAGCCAACCAAAAAGATCGCTGAAGCCACAACAGCAACACAGGAAGTTATCGCGGGATTACCAAAACAGATCAGCGAAGCAATGGAGTCTGCCGACAAAACCCATGCTGAAATCGAAGACGTTAGAGATATTGTCGAGGAACTATCTAAACCAGAATTAAAAACTAAATATTTTACTCCGCTGGGTTACGAAAAAGTTATGACTAAACCTCATGAGACCGCTGCAACGGGATATCAAACGCGTAAACAGCTTCTAAAACCAGAATTTCATAACACTCCAGAACATGAGTGGAATGCAAGGGTATTTCGTAAGTGGAAAGGTATTTCACAGATCAGTAAAAAATATAGGCGCGAATATAATGAGTTTGTTGAGCAAGTTAATGAAAAGAAAAAGGGTATTCCAACACCAACGAAGCAGCGATCTCGACCACGAAGACAACCATCGCCTGACCCGGGTGTAACCGGTAGTGGTTTGGGGGGTGATTTTATTCCCTGCCCTGATAATATCATCAATGAAGTATCACGGCTAGAAGTTCTCTTAGGAGGAAAACGAGCTGGAAATAACTCACCAGAAATAATTAATGAAGCAGCTGATATCTGTCAGCGACTATTTCGCGGCGGCATCATGGATGCTCACATCTATCGAGAACTTATTGATGAACTCGTGGACAGCGATTAGAGAAATAACAATTAAATAAAATGATTGTACACAATTCTCATCGTAGACCAGTCATGGTCAGGGTGGTAAATTCACGAGTCCCTGTATACAGGATGACTTATGGAAACGGATTAGGCGATGTTGTCAAGGGTTTATTTGCGAGGATGGCACCTAAAGCAATACCGATCGCAAAACAATTATCGATGAAAGCCATTGATGTTATTAAAGATAAAGCTATTGGCGCTGTTGGTAGCGCTGCCGGTAAAGCATTCACGGCAGTCAAGGATAGACTAGCACGACTGATACGTAGAAAACCTCCGCCGGTAAAATTACCAGCCACCGAAGACATGCCAGCAAATGTTAGTAAAGTAATAAATGAAGCCGCAAATCAAAAACTAGCGGCGCTGATAAATCCTGAACAAATAAATACAAGTTTGATTGCGGGAAGTGGTCTTAGTTTTAGACGATAACTTCTATAATGAAATGTTTAAACAGGAATCCGACCCAGCATTCGACATAGACGAACCGGTTCTCAAAAATGAATCAGTGCGTGATTATCAGTATTATTCTTATGACGCAAGAGAACCAAATAAACGAGGACAAATTGAACTTCAGGTTCAGGATACCAGTAGATATTTCCTGCCCGCTGAAGCATTTATTGAGGTAGAAGGTGAAATTATAAAAACCGATGACAGAGAATACGGACCCAATGTTAAAATCGGTTTTGTCAATAACGGAATTATGGCCTTGTTTGATAGTGCTATCTACATGATTGATGGAAAAAATATTGAATCAATTCAGAAGGATGTCGATGTTGCTACAACAATAATTGGTCTAGCGAGATATTCTGATGATTATACAAGATCAGCCGGTCCATCAGTGATGTTTGCCAAGGATAATTCTAATCATCCTGACAGTGATCAGTACAATATTAGACGACCAAGAAACTTTGCCGATAACGCTGACGCTGATGTGAATCCGGTGGTTCATGGTGCTAATGCAAATTACAATTTAGGTTTCGCTGCCCGTAGACAAATGCTAAAAGGTAATCGTAGAAATTTTTCATGGGCCATTCCGCTGTCGCACATCTTTGGATTTTGCAGAGATGTCAGAAAGGTAATTTTTGGAGCAAAACATACAGTCATGCTTGTTAGAAAAGCCGACGACAATGATGCGCTATGGCGACCTCTAGGTGATGCTGGTAAGGTAAACATAACAAAACTATCACTGTGGATGGCGGTAATGACTCCTGCAATTACTGAAGAACAGCGACTGCTTTCTTTTATGGATCAAGGTGGCAAAACGCTGCTATCGTGGCTTACAACAACCACAGATAGTATTCAAAGTGCCATGAATGGTTTATTCACATGGCATATAGCATCACAGCAGGGGGTTGCCGCGCCGCGACATATTTTCATTGCTCTTCAGGATGCTGCACGGGTGGGTAATGAAACACGTTCGCATATGATATTTGATCAACTTGGTATCACTGACGTTTCTCTGAGAATAAACGGACATCAGGAACCATCCGAGAACATAATGCTAAATTTTGCTAACAACCATGTTGCACGTGCATATCAACGATTGACAAAATATCTAGCGCGTGATCTAAATATCGACACTGGTTTGCAAATATCACAATTGGATTTTATATCTCATTATCCAATCTATTACTTCTCGCTGGAGCATCTTGATTTAACCAGACAGTCTGTCGTTGATATTCACTTTCGGGCTGCCGTGAATAGAGACGCAGGAGTTATAGCTAACTATAGAGCAATCGCGGTCATACTTTTCGATAAAGCAATGTTGCTTGAAGGTGCTGGCGGCCGAATGATACTCGTTGATGTCCCAGTAGAAAACCTATAGGTTTTTCGAAAATATGTAATATTTTCCGAAGATACGTAACAATTAGATCAATCTCGTATTAAATAAAATGTCATACAGTCATGTTAATGTTACTCTGACTCCTGGTCAGATCAAGAAATTAAAATCAAAGCAAGCAAATGCCACAGGGATATCAATAACACTCAAACATGGACAATTAAGTGGTGGTCAAAATAAGATATCGGTTACTCAAACACATCTTAATCGAATCAACCACGCTAAATCGACAGGAAGAGGAATCAGACTTGATTTTAGTGCCGCAGCTGTTCATGATATGATTAAATCCGGTGGAATATTTCCACTTATCCCAATACTTGCCGCAACGTTAGGCGCAGCAGCACCAGCGTTAGCAGCAAAAGCTTTAGGAGCCGCAGCACTTGGAGCAGCTGGATTTGCCGGTAAAAAAATAGCAGAGAAAGTAACTGGTGGAAAATATAAGAAACAAGGAGGAAATATACCAGCAGTTGCACTCATGGGCGCTTTAGCTCCTGCGATGCTAAAAGCACTTTCCATGGCACGGTCACAACGACAAACAGGATCCGGATACAGAAAAAAAACGGGCCGAGGGCTAAGACTTCCAGGAACTCCGCCATCATGGTACCCAAAAAGGTTTTGAAGCCACAAGGTGTTTCTGTCTCACTTGCAGCGTCCAACTTTGATTTACTTGAAGCCGCTAAACGATTACGCGTAAAACATTTCAGAGGTGTCTTTATGCGGGATTAATTACCGAAACAACCGCGCAATCCAGAAATAGGAATTATTAATCTTGATAACAGCGATAGTCCAGGAACTCACTGGGTTGCTTACGCGATCGATCCACGTGGAATTATCTATTTTGATTCGTACGGGCTAGCACCGCCAATTGAGTTTCTTCGATATGTATCCCCGCTGACTTCGTCAGCAGCGGTTTGTTATTCAACGTTACCAACACAAACACTAACCGATCCTCCGATATGTGGCCGTGAAGTATTAAACGTTCTTGATGCAATCTCGAAATCATCGAATTCTCCTCACAAAGTCGTGCATGAATACACGTTGAAATCACAGATGTGATTTCCAAATTTAAACAACCCCATAACTAATAATGGTTGATATTTACGGAAGATCAAGCAGAACAAAGGAAGAAAAAAAAGATATCGATTTATCAAAGTATGCGACCAAAGATGAAATTGATAATCTTTTAACGTTAACCGGAATAGACCCAGATGAGGTTGTAATTTTTCAAGATCGACATGGCAAGCTAAAAACCAGTAACATTAGGTGGAATGACATAATTCGCAGGGTCCTTGGAGCTACCGCGGACAACATCGTTGTATTCACTGACAGCGGCAGAATCAGAGATTCGTTGATATCAATTGCGATGCTGAGAGATGATGCACGAAAAGCCGCAGGGGAACGTGTAGCGAAGACCGGTGATACAATGACAGGTGAACTCAGCATGAACGGTAACAAAATAACCGTTTTAAGAGATCCAACATCCCCGGAAGATGCCGCAAACAAACAATATGTAGACACGAGTGTCCAGACAAGCACTAGCGCCATTGACGGTAAACTAGCCACGTTGCGGGCAGAGTATGATGCTCACGTGAACGCGTTTACAAGACTTCGAAGAAACTTCGCAAAAGCTGATGAGTCCATTGATAAGTTCTTTGGGGTTCCTCCAGTCATCGACATGAAACTTTCTGAAATCATACCAAATCTTACTAATAACGCCAACGATATCAACAAGATTAATACCCGGTTAGGTGTAGTCAGAACAGATAGAAGTTTTTCAGATCAAATCCAGATAATAGAAAAAAACATTAACACGATCAAACAAACACAGCAGGATATCGTATCGGGAATTCCTGACATCGTTAGCAAAACCAGTTTGATTAAAGTCCCCACTGGAGTTACCCCCGGGCATATCACCAACATCGTATACACGGTATCATCGGGATTCGCAACATGGTCCCGACAAAATAATACTACCAAATATATAGCAACAGCCACTGCGTGTACAGGTTGTCTGTATTCAGTGCTGCAAAATTTGAAATCTTCACAACATATCCCTGGAGACATTCCACCGATAAATATTCCGGGGTTGTGACTATCATATTAAACAAGGGAACCGAAGAGGATTTTATACTGGAAGCCGCAGACAAGAAATTAACCGCAACATCTTACTGGTGGTGTTTGGAATTTGTGGCTGAAACGCCTCAATTGGTTTCCGCGTAAAATAATAAATGCAAAGTGTTTCGGCATCAACGACAACACTAAATGCTCAGCATTATAGGTATGATCAAGTACGCTAATGGCAGTCAGAGTTAAAAACCACCATTGACAATTGTGCAACAAAGATAAAAAAATACAAACGGCGTGTAACTGTATTAGACACAATAGTGTATTCGGTATCCGCGGTAGTTGCATCCACGGGTGTCCTATTATCAGCGCTGACACCAGTGACAACTGCAATCGCGATTACAATCACAATTTCAGCATCAACGACAATTTCAGGAGTTGCTAATATAATTGCAAAAAAAATATCCTTGTGCGCGCTAACAAAATTACGCGAATATGAAAAGTTAAACAGCGCGGCCACGAACACCTACTCGAAATTGTCCTCGTTGATATCATCCAGCATTGACGATACAACAATATCCGATTCCGAATTCACGTTGATGTCCAGCGCATACAACGATTACAAAAACACAAAGTACTTTGATTTGAAAACGATGAAGATAAATAATGACGGAATTACTTCAGCAGATAGCCGCAAACACAGCTCCGGCAAAAACATCAATGATAACAATATCTTCAACGCAACCAGAGTTTAATATTAATTTTCCAACTGCGATTCCAGCAAAAGAAATCGCGTTGGCACAAATACGAGTATATCACAGTTGGCCCAACATCAGGTCGACATCATTTCACGGACAGTTGCCAGATAATTCATCTGTATTTTCGTATCAGAATAACCCCGACGGTACCCCCGACTGGAACGTTGTCACGTTACCAACAGGGTCTTATTAGATAGAAGAAATCAATAACGAAATACAACGTCAAATAAAGCGTATCACCGGAAAAGAAGCAAAAATATCCATAGCCGCCCACGAGCCAACGTTGTCAAGGATCATCGAAGTCGCTTCACCGGGTTACGCCGTAGACATTTGTAACAGTTCAATCAGAACAGTATTAGGATGGCCTGAAAATCCACCACCGACATCGCCGATACCACCAGAACCTAAGAAGTCGGATTATATCACTGACGCGCCGTCATATCACGGAATTACCCCGTCATACAGACAACATCTGGATGATATAAAACGTTCATTGTCTGGCCGGATTACCCCCTTTAAAGATGGCGACGATATTGAGTGGTCCTTTGCTATCTCAGAATTTCCAGGGGGAGAATCATCTCCTCTTCGTCTAAGCGAAATTACTGAATATTTTAAAATTATTAATCAATTACATAAAACACAACTAGCGCATCTACGGCAACGCTTCCAAGAACATCTTTCTGACGTAACGGGTTCACGCAGCGAAATCATCAAACAAATTGAGATATTAAATCAGCTTGCCGCAGATATGGAATATATTAACCAGCGAGCAATTTTTTTTTTTTTTTTTTTTTTTTTTTTTTAATTAACCCCGTAATAGGTTGACCACTGGGTCGGGGAACCATCCCAGGATCACCTTACAATCAAACATTTCTGGTTATCAGATAATCTAGGGATAATAAATATAATCTACAGAGAAAGTAAAAAGAAAAACACACACACACACACACACGCATATACACATGCATATGGCACAAAATCTAGGTGACATGGCTTTTGTGATATTACAGTATTTTGTTCCTGTTTACCCTCAAGTCAGAGACAAGTTAAATGTTCATTGTTGAGGTCCATTTTTGAAGAAATTGGTCGTCTTTTTTATTTACCTTGGCAGTGTAATTTTCAATGTTCTTATGCATTGCAACTATTTGCTTAAAAGCAAAAATAGAAGGATTTTTCATATTGAATCTGCAAGTATAAATATAATATTTTGCCAAAATAAGCAGAAAATTACCCAAACTGTCCAGTTGTTCACTTCCTAAAAATGTTTCTTTTTTGGACAGATGTACAATATTTGGGCAAAAAGGTGCAAAAACTTCAATAAAACGGTACCAAAACTGTGAAGTAATACTGCAGTCATAAAAGAGATGCTCAATACTTTCAGTTTCACTCTTACAGAAAGTACATTTGTTGTCATCAAATATGTTAATTCTTTTAAGAAAATCATTAGTAGCGATTATTCTATGGATTAATTTAAAGTTAAAAGAGATCAACTTGGTATCCTTGGTACAAATTATTAGTATTAATTTGCTGGTGAAATCGTAGACTTTAAATTAATAATATCATATCATAGTAATGTCCCAAAAATCTTCGACTTACAAGAAATGCAAAGCGTTTCTGAGAAATTCGAAGAATTACCAGAAGTATGATGATGATGAAAATCTCTCTGACAGTGATTTCATTGTTAGTGACAGTGAAACACAAAGTGTTTCCACTGACAGTGATTTTATTGTTAGTGATGAAGATGAAAATGTCCCTGACAGTGATTTTATTGTTAGTGACAGCGACGACGATGATGGCACTGTTGGTAACATCACCATCAATGACAGCACTGTCACAATAAATTATATTAAATGATAAAAAATAAATATAGCATGTATCAGCACGTAAAATGTTTCATATATGACAAACAAACACTTGAAGAATATATCAGGAAAATATTCAGTGGTAAAAATCATTTGATAGGTGAAGTTAAAATAGTTATTGATAAATACGGTAATGATGAATTTTTACTGACAGAATCGCGGTTGAAACAACTACAAGAAAATCATATCATAGCGATCACATGTTTTCCAGACCAAATCATGAATTATGCTCACTCGTGCATTTCACGGGATCATCTTGATAAGATACTACAGTGAAAGTCAAAGGGAAAAAAATCACAGAAATCGGACGATAATTTTTTTTTTTTGTGCAGAAAAATATTTGAAAATTCTAAAGAATTTTTACTTTATATATATGATTTTTACACCACTGACCATTTCACTGATCCTGACAGGGTATTTGCTAGTAGAAACCAACGAAATCAGACAATTGCATAATTGGACAGTAAAAAAAAAGTAATATTTTTTTTTTTACTTTCGATTTCACTTCCAAGTACTCGATTTCACTTCGTTGATTTCGTTGAGGTAAAATGCAAAGCATTTCAAGGTGAGGTATTTACTTCCTCGTTGATTTCATCGCTGACAGTGTCATCGCTGACTTCGTCAGCGGACATACAATGCTTTAATTTTCGAACACGATTATTTATTATCTTTTTAGTTTCATACTCGGCTGCCAGTGCCAGCCTGATCTTTTCGATTGCACGAGACTGTGGCACAAATTCATTTACTTGTGCCTCCGCTACGCTGGCCAGCGATTTATACAAATTATTTTGGATCATCTTTATGAATCGATATTGAGCAAGAAGAATATAACGCCCTGCGCATTTAGATTCATATAAGGATTCAAAATCGGACAGAATTGTTTCAGGATTTAGTAATATATTAAATCCTCGTTTTTCTAATTTTTTAATAGCATCAATCACGTTATTGATATTTTCGTGATTCATATTTATATATATTTTTATATATTTAAAATAAAAAAAACATCACATCTCCTTTGAGCTTCTAGCTTATCATATGATAGGCTACCAAACTCAGGAGCGGAAACACTAGGGACAACACATAACATGTAACTTATCCTAGTACTTAATTCTAACTTATCCTAGGGACGGTGCAAACATATAACTTAATTCTAACTTATCCTAGGGATGGTACAAACATGTAACTTAATTCTAACTTATCTTAAGACGGCACAAACATATAACTTAATTCTAACTTATCTTAAGACGGCCCAAACATATGGTATTTACAATATTTACAGTAGAAGCATATTTACAGCAGTTGTATTTACAATATTTACAGCAGCTGTGTTTACAATTATAAAACTTATCCTAGGACGGTACAAACATATAGTATTTACAATATTTACAGTAGAAGCATATTTACAGCAGTAGAAGCATATTTACGGCAGTTGTATACAGTAGAAGCATCTTTACAGCAGTTGTGTATTACCCCACCATGTGTGTGTGTGTTTTGGATTTTTAACATAGCTTTAACAATTGTTCAGTCATATCACTATGATGTCTGCAGTGTGGCACTTTATAGTGATGCCTAGCACTGGGGGCATCTCCAAGCGAAAGTGAAACTGCCTGTGTGCATACCCACCCCAAATCGAATCCCAGGGGTAAAACGTACCCCCACGATTCGACGTGGGGGAGATATGCACACAAGGCCCCTGCTTGGAGCCCCCACTATTATAAAAAAAACCAAATGGGCCCGTCGACAATATGTCCGTAACGAGGATTCGAACATGGCATTTGATAGCGTCGGGACGAAAGTCAAACTCGTTACCATTGTGTCACTGTTCAATATGATAATATAGGATTTAAAAATTATTATATACCGATCTACCTGTTGTGAAATTTATACAGGTGGTTTATTTGCAGAAAATCGTCTGCTTGTTGTGTTACCTGTAAAATAATATACCTCTGTAGTGGTAACAGACAGTTAACAAATTCTGAATTGAATTTTAAACACTGAATTTAAGCTCTGATTTATGAAAATACTGACAAACGCGGGACTGTGACGCAGTGTGTATACAGTTGGATGTAAAAAAAACCCGCACTGGATAAATTTACCTGTCAAGGAGTGTTGCGCAACACTTCCTGACAAGGGGAAATAATTGTATCATTGACTTCAAAAATCCGAAGGATTTTCACGCAGTCACTGCAGAGTTATCTACATAAGAAAATATGATCCTCTGATTATTATATTTTTTTGACGACGCGGATTTATATATTTTTTCTGCGACTTTTCGTACTGAAGCCGCACAAATATCAAAATACTTGCCAGCTGCATATATCGATTGAAATGTTATTTGTTCATTCGTGTCTAAATTTATGGAAACAACTGCCATAGACTCTCTCTTTCCCCCAGTATTACCAGCTTTGCAATTTTCGCTCTGCGTCACAGCTCTGAAATTGGATAAATTATTATTAAGTTTCTGTCCATCAATGTGATCAATTAAAAGACCGTCTTTGATCTCTCCGCGGAAACACTCGAACACGACCCTATGATTAAGATACTTCTTTTTCCCAGCCCTAAATCTTAAATAACCAGCATTAGTAACAACACCAACTGGTTTTTTCACTCTGCAATGTCTCACTATTCCCTCGCGGGATGCTTCATAATTCTTAATGACAGGATGCCGAACAAATTCTTGATTCATTTATACTTCATGTATTTGTCTAATTTATAATTTGTCTGAAAACTTAGTTATATAATCACTCTCGGATTTCAACGCATTTCCGTTATTTTTTTTATTGTAATATCGCTTGAGTTCCCGGTATCGTTTCCCCCCGCATCCCGCACATAATTGTGTTTTACCCCTGACACCAATGCCACATCGCAGGCAGGGAATAGGTCCTGTGCTTCCTCGATTGATGCTTTGTATATGTTCACCGCAGAATTTCTTCCTGCAGGGCTTACCACAGACTGGTACGATCCAACTTTTAACCACTTGCAGTTATTCATTTATATATATATTTCTTATTTAAATATTTGTCTTAAATATAATATGGTGGTGTTTTCGAAATTATCCGCAGTTGGCGCCGGAAGATTCGATCTTGACAGGCTAAACAGAGACTCACGAAAGCGGAGTCTAACTGATCTATTTAATATTATCAGGGAGGGATAAAAAGAATTCCGCTACGACGGCGCTTCTCATGTATGTTCGTCATTTAAAATTATCCGTAACACTGACTTTGTTGACACCGACGAAGTCATCGATGCTACAATGACTGATGCCCGAGCAAAAACAATTATTGATTACCTCGCTGATGGACATCAAAGCGATGGACACAGTAAGAAATATTTTCTCAGAATAAAATTTATCGTCAGCGTTGAAGACGATGAATGGATTATCCGTGACAAACTCGACCCTGTTCTTGCTAACGGAAAGACCATTCTGTTAAGTAAAGATTCCAAACCAGGAATGCTGACCGGGATTGATAAACCGTATTACCTCGAGCGTATCCTGTAACCGCAGTCATTTATGGAATATATCCGGTAAAAAAACCAAAAATTTATAAACTCGCTCCGATGAAGACGTCATCAAAATCCGAAGGATTTTCAACGCTGAATTGTGTAGCCTAGCGAGTAATGGAACACTTTAAAAACGCAAAACGAGGAAACGGTTTAACCGATCTGCGACGTGAAAAAATAACAGCATGGGCTGAGCAAGTCAAAGATACTGGGGCAACAATAAATGATGTTGCTGTGCTATCAAGTAAATTAAAATGTTCAATAACAGTAAAAACACTAACCGGGGAAATATTATATAGTTCGAAGCATTATAAAAAGTCAGGATCACCGATTGAAATTATTGATCATAACTCTCATGCCTGGACTGATGCAGTTACAATATTTCCTCGAGATCGTGTTGTCAAATTTTATTCCGGAGACATATTTGATGCTATTTACACACTGAGTAAAACCGACCCTGTGTCGGTGTGGTTATTTAAGAGTTCCGAAGATTCCGAGTATGATCAATTTGTAAAACCCAACGGGGAATTATACCGGACAGAGTCGTTGCAACAACAAATGAAAAAACTCGCAGAGAAATATGTGAAAGAAAACATTGAGCAGTTATTGGTTAATTGTTTCACAGTTCCAAGTGTTGCCGCACTCCGCCAGAGAAAGAAATTCGTGGAGACCAACCTGAAGTCAGTTTCTTTCGGATATACAATTAAGCTGTGTCGAGTATGGGCATGGCGGGTTGTGGAATACCCGATATGACCACCGGGATATGATTTCCGTGGATATGATTGCTTGCTACCCAGGAAGCTTTCTCGGGAACGGCGAGTGCAGCGAATACTTTAAGCGATTTGGACATCCCACGAACTCGATGACACGAGTTGCTATAAACGGCGTTTTACCCGACTTTGACCTGACAGGATTTGCTCGTGTGACTTCGTTTGAATTCGCCGCGGGACTTCATCCGTGCTGTTATGTTTGGTTTGGCAGACACTTCTCAGAGAAGCGCTGGGTACCAATAGTGTTATTGCGATATATGCTTGACAGCCGAATACTGGTATCGTTGACTGTCAGTGAAGCAATCATATCATATCAACTGCAGACCTCAGTTTGGTTGCCAACACCGGAGCGTGTCAGTGTAGATGAAGTTATCGGCGAGCATGCACGAGAGAGTCCAAATACCCCGATGGATGTCATTGTCAGTGAGGCTCCTAAAGTTCTCAAGATCAAACATAGCAATAGTGAAAAAATAGCAAAAGATCTTGGACGAAGAATAATCGGTAAATTTACTCAGGGTGCAGCATTTGATCATAAAATGCATCACTCTCGGTTGATTATCGATGATGCTGAATTGGATTTTATAATTGCTGACGCTGTTGCGAGAAATATATTTTGTAATAGGGAGGATGTGTTCTTGTCCGACGGGAAAAAGTTGGGCACAATTGTAAGTTATATCGACGGAGAATCGCCTCAATACACACATCTAAGATCTTCAATGCTGGGTTATGTTTCTATAAATTTACTATCAGTGATAAATCGATTTCCTGACACCGCAGTTAGAGTTGCAACGGATTCATTTTACATCAAAAAAAGATATTCAGAATCACTGGCTCGTTTTACAAGCAATGATGAATCATGGAGTTCGTGGAGAATAAAAGCGGAGATGTTACACGAATATTGTGAATCCGCTGATGTTGCAATTAAGGATGATCATTGTAAATCAGAAATGTCAGAAATATCTTCCGCACCATCTGTGTATGATCCAATCACTAGACACAAAACCGTTTATTTAAACGGGCCGGGAGGGTCTGGTAAAACAACTCGAGCGATTGAATTATTTGGAAAATCGGATATGATTGTGCTAACACCTACACACAGGCTTGCCAGGAAGATGAAACAGCGAGGAGTCAATTCTTGCACTTATCACAGCTTTTTCAAATACAGCGACGGTGTGTGGACGCCAGATCGAATGGGAACAAAATATATTCCCGAGAAAATAATTTGGGATGAGATATGTACGGTGCCGCTGGAAACATTAAAAACATTTCTTGATTGGCTGCTAACGAAAAATACTGCAGTGATAATGTGCGGCGATCACGGTCAACCACCTCCATTTGTCGGCGCATCTCCGCATGATTGGCTAAAAGATTTTGTTGATTATTACGAAGAAGTGTCTGATGATCATAGAGCACTTGATGCAACGTTGAAAGAATTTAAAACATTAATCAGATTACAGCCGAATACAATTCAATGTGAAATTATGCGCGAGATGATTCCTGAAACTTCAATGAGTGACTTTTTACGTGTATGGAAACCAGACGATTTGATAGTGGCAAGTAGAAAGATAGTCAGAGACACACTTCAACAACAGATATTTCAATTACAACAAGAAAAGTCTCCAATGCTGCCAGTGCCGTTATGTTATAGACCAGCTGATACGCGGTTACAGAATATAGATGTTGATATTCCTGGAAAAACAGAGAAACAGAATTTAGTACTGAATGATATTGTGTTAGTTGATATTAATGCTGTCAAAGATGCACTAAAAATAAATAAATCCCCGTGGACGCTAGGATACGCAATGACCATTCATTCGTCTCAAGGACTGACTATTTCAGATACAACTGTCTGGATTGTTGATGATCGAATCGAATGGTCAAACTTAGATTACTTGGCTGTGTCCAGAGTCAGAAGAATATCTCAACTGCGAGGATTGTCTTGGATGAATCAAACGCTGATAAAATTAATAATGAAAACAACAGCGATGATGATGTAATAAGAAAAAAACTCGCCGGTTACAAACAGAGTGACAAAAGAAATAATCGCGATTTTGATCTTGATGTTGAATTTATCAGAGCGCTGAAACAACAGCAGAATAATCACTGCGGGAGCTGCAATTGTATAATGCTATGGCAGTATTCGAATAAAAATTCAAAACAATTTACCGTAGACAGAAAAGATAACAATCGCGGTCATACACGTGATAATATCATGCTGACCTGCCTTGAGTGCAATCGACGTAGAGGCGCCAGCGCTAGTTAAGTGATCGAAATCACTGAAGTGATTTTGGCGGTAATTGCGTATCCTCGGGAATTACTTGTAATTGCTCACGTGTGAATCCGCGTTGAGGAGCAGTTGAATCCAACCTGTAGATTGCTGGTCTACCAGTGGATCTTGTCACGGTGGTTATCTTGTGTGTGGTAACACTCCAGATAGGATCAGTCGCTCTTCGTTTACCACCTTCAAGTTCACCCGGTTCATATAAATCTTACAGTGACATTAACCATTATCGGCTGTGCTGAAGAATCACGTCGTACGGGTATATGTTTTTTTTGTGATTGCGATGGCAGGTTTCATGTTGGTTGTTCGTGTGATCTCGTTATTTAGTGCAGCTATCACGCTTGGTAATCTTGCAACCCATTCGCGCGATCTCGTATCTTGAATGAATTCCTTCGCGTATTGATATCCAAATAACAGCTCAGCAAGAGTTCGATTAAATCGCTCAACAATTGCCTGATCACGTTGAATTTCAGTATGAACTCGTCTGATGGTGAGGTTATGCTGTTTCATCAATGATGATACTGCACCTTGAAATTCTTTGCCAGGATCAACTTGTAATAGATTTGGCCAACGTAGACCACGTTGATAAATTCGTTTAAACGCAGAAGCAACCTCGGATGCTGTTTTAGTCGTTAACGGTTCAGCATATTTGTATCTACTTGCAACATCAATTACAGTTAACGCGTACTTGTATGTGCGTCTTCGGATAGTATCATGTGGCAGAAATAATATATCAGCCTGATGATCCTCATTTGGCACACTAACATCGAAATGTGCAAAGTGAATTTCTTTAGGACGCGGCAGATAAATTTGCCATATTGCCTGTCGGGATAACCAATTTTTAGCAGCAACTTTTGTAACTTTTGCTGCTTCAGCGAGTTTACTAATTGCTGCGTTACCTCTCCAGTATCCGCTTGGGGAATAATAAATCGACTCCATTATAATTAATTACCAGCGCCTAATACAGGCTTAGATTTCATTGCAGTTTTTATTAACCAGGATGCTAACCTCTCCTTGAAAGATTTATCAGTGATGGCATCCAATGCATGAATTAATTTCACATCGGCGAGATGGCGCTGTTGCAAATCCTTGCTTCGGTAAGCTACATCATACGCATGACACGCCTTATCAATAGCGTTTATCGGGTACTCACCTGGATTGGGCTGATCCTGAGCATCAAGTCTGATATCAAGTCGGGTTCCAGGACCACAGTAATTATATCCTGGAAGATGTTTTTCTCCTGGGTATTTAGCCCACGGTGTTCCTGGTAGCTTGGCTAACTTGGCTGCGATATCACCGCCTCGTTTTTTGTTTTAATAAATCTAACCTTTTTTATACCGCATCGTTCACACTTGCCTGTAAGCGCTTGTCGATCATTTTTTGTTGTAATTGTTGTCATATCCGCAGTTGGGGTATGTGCTCGGCATTTCACACAATATAAATTCATATTTATTTTATGATATATCTAATGGAGATCACTGACTTTTCTGCGTCAAAGCGACGAGAGCCAATTAAACATAACTCAGTGCTACCAAATTCAATTCGAATGATTATTATAGGCCCATCTGGGTCGGGTAAGACGCAGTTGTTACTTAATTTAATAATGAAGTGGATGAAGTGGGATAAATTATATTTGATAGCACCATCAATGGACGATCAGCGATGTTATCAGGTATTAAAAGATTTTAACGAAAGTGCAAAATCGATAAGTGAAGAAGATGTTGTTGATTTTATAACTGATATTGATGAAGCACCGAGTATCGATGATATTGATGGGAGTATGAATAATTTAGTCGTGTACGATGATATCATGCTGGACAAACAATCAAACCCTGCCAGGATATTTTCCCGCAGCAGACATAAAAATGTGGATGTGATTTATGTAACTCAACGGTATACACAAATTCCGAAAGTGATCAGAGATAACTGTAACATTCTCGCGGTATTTAACGGCGTTGACGCACACACGCTTCAAAATATTCATCGAACTTGGTGCAGCGGTGACATGGACATAAATAGATTCAGAAATATCTTTAGTCGTGCTCAGGCAAAACCATACGGATTTGTAACAATAAATTTACATGATTCTCGGACACGGTATCGAGTTGGGTTGGATGCAATTTTTAACTAGAAATTCTAGGATTAAAAATATTTACATTTTGAGCAGCAGAGAGACTAGGCCACCAAGTGTTTCGTCTAACCCCCCCCCCCCCCCCCGGAGTCAAGAAGTATTTTTATAGTTAGTTATTTTTCATGAAATAACTCTTCTAGTCAGCAGAGAAGTCTTATTTATCATAATTTTCTGAATAGAGGGTTTATTTTGTGAAATAAGACCCTCTATCAAGAGTGTTCTCGATAGAGGGTTCTGTTTGGCCGAATAGTTGGTGGGCTCAGTCTCTCTGCTGCTATTGTGTTTCTACAAGGAACGGTAGACACTAACATTGAACGGGATAGAGCATACGTCATTGCTTTAGATATTGGATTCTTCGTCAGAACTCGAACTTTAAATCGTTAGAACATTTTATTTTTAGGACTTCTAACATTTGATTCGTGGATTATTCTTGGATTATTTTTGAATTTGATTCTTGAAACCGTAAGTATTTTTCTTCATATTTACATTAATTTTCCAAGATATAAATTTTTTGTTAAATTTGTCAAAGCTTGTTGTTTTCAACAACCTTGTGCCGCTGTTTATTCGAGCCAAAACACGTAACATAAGAATTTACACACATCACGTTCAGCAGAGCAAGTTGAATGTCGAATAGATCTATTTCTACGAGGTTTCAACACAGATCTTTATTGCCATAATGGACGCTTTGTATAGTATATAGATTAAAGGAAATGCCTAATGCATTATTTATTACGGTATTTTAAAATCAAGGATCAGTAGTTTTAAGTCATTTACACTGAGTTCTCATATGTTAAGCATGATTCTGTCCTTTACGTTTTGTGACGTCATTCATGATGTTAAGGCATTCGCCCTTATATTTCATATATTAGGCAAAATTATAGGTCACTGATACTTTGCCTTTACTTACGTTAAGCATTATTACAGGCCGCTCATTCTGAGAGAATTCATATATTAATTATGATTCTTGTTTAAACTGATATTGTTTATCTTAAGTATGAAGTTACCTCATTTACACAGAGAATGTTCATTTATTAAGGATGATTTTAGATCATTTAAATTGTGAGTGTACATATATTAAAGACTATCTTAGGTCATTTAAATTGTAAGTGTTCATATGTTAAGCATGAGTTTAGGTCGTTCAAACTGTCAGTGTTCATATATCAAAGATGAGTTTAGGTCCGTCACACATAGGTGTCACATGATGACCATTCTATGAGGTTGTTCAAACTGTGATTGTTTATAGAATTAGCATGATATAAGGCCGCTCCTACTGTGATATTTCATATGTTAGGAGTCACGTTAGGCAATTTGTTGTGTGAGCTGATATATATTAAGCATGATTTTATGTCATTCACACTGAGTTTGCAGACCGCTCCGGTGGCCTAGTGGTTAGAGTGTCGTGGGTTCGATTCCCTGCCGAGTTATACCAAAGGCTAACAAAAATGGCGCTCAGCTTAGTGTTAGGTCTGGTCGGCCTTGTGTCAGGATAATATGACTAGGTAGGACATAATGCTACATGTCTACGTCTTGATGTCCCAGCGCTAGACATCACTAAAAACTGTCACACTGCAGACATCGTAGCAACATGACTGAAAATTGTTAAAGCTACGTTACAAATCCAAATCACACACACACACACAGACACACACATTCACACACACACACACACACACAAACACACATACATGCACACACACTGAGCTTGCATTCACACACTAAGTTTTCTTCGTTAAATACGTTACCGAATCTTAATCGTTTAGGAGAAGTACTGCTCCTCTCAAATACAACCCTCCCAGATACTACTTTTATATAAAGGGAACTAAACGTTGTCTGCCAATCTATGTGGCCGTCTGGCAGAGTGATCTTCCTTTAGGTATAAGAACTGGCGGGAAAATCTACGAACCCTTTAGTTACTAAATTCGCTGGTGACAAGAAGCACAATCTCGTCACGATAGGCCTCAAATACCAGAATCTACTTGAGGATACACTGTTATACGTTGTAGGAGCTTTTCACTTCTAAGGAAAATGTACTCCATCTATAGTTCCAATTTTTCTCTCTTCATATCCCGACAAAGTGCTGCCTTCACAATTAGCAAACACTTTGTCGACGTCACACACTTAGATACTTCCACTGGAACCTAAGCGACTTCAAAATCAGTTCGATCTCCGACCGAGTTCTACCAAAGACTTTCAAAAATGGTACTAACAGCTGCCTCTATTGACGCCCAGCATTAGGAGGTTAATGTTAGGACTGGTCGGCCTAGTGCCAGGATAATGTTACTTGGTGTAACATCATCCTACTTGTCTGCAGCATAATGTCCCAGTGCTAGATAGCACTATAAACTGTCTCACTGCAGACATCTTAGCGATATTACTGGAAAAGTGTTAAAACTATGTTATAAATCACACACACACAGATATATATATATATATATATATATATATATATATATATATATATATATATATATATATATATATATATATATATATATATATATATATATATATATATTACAGCACCATCCATATCCTTGTTATGCCATGCTTCAGTGATTCTATATGGACATTCCATCGATCAGCCTCTCCACAGGTAGCATTGTAACAGATCGTCTGCTATCACTTTGTTCCATTTATCGATCATTTAGGATAGCTTTGCACTCTCACTGTATTCAAACACCATATGGACAGGCCCACAGGTTTATACGTCTTCTTACAGTTGGTATTGTCATTATATTTTACCTCTAAGCATCATTGCTTTATTAGACTGACTGTTATAAATTCTGGATCATATTGTTAATAACAATAAATGTGCAAGGCTACAGTTTTGTAGGTTCTGCTCTATTTGTCTTACAGACTAGAACTATGTGTAGCACGCAAATACATACCAAATAGGACGAAGACGAAACCAGTCTCAACGCTGACCTTACCTCTGCGTGAGAATTTCTGGAGATAAACCAACTTACCATTCGGTCATGAAGCGCTGACCATTGACATGCTTTGAAACACCTCCTATACTCAGGTCGTCACGACAGGACTTGGCATTTTTTGGCAGCTCTTTCTAACTTGCCCCTCTGGGTTCGACTTTATTCCTATTGCGGAACAGCAAGAGACAGAGCTAACAAAAAGCTTGATCTCACTCACCGGATATATTGACATGTTATATGGCCGGTCTCCGTTTCAATAAGTCTACGCCATATACCAGGGATCCCAAAGAGCCAAACATCAATATTGCTAGCTCAGTCACTAATATGCTGGCTCCCTGGACGCTGAACCCGACTTTTGCAGACATGTACAGGGACCAGTCTAGCTCTTATTTCTAATTCTGAGCGTTATATGAGTTAAAAGAGCAACATTCTTCGTCTCTCCTCGCTTAATTTGTCGCAAGTATTACAGGTGACGGTACCCTCACCTGATCCAACCAAGACGAAGTTGTTTGTTCTCAATTGCAGTCATCCATTCTACACTGTCCTATACCACGGGAAGATTCAGACTTACGAACCTCGATTGAAGACGTTTTCCACATTCGACCCCATTTATATATATATGGACTTGATGGATTTTCATGCAACTCAGTAGTTACTTTGCAATATCGTTGCAGAAGCATCGATCTTGGGTTTTCGTGTTCATGGGTATCTTCCAGCCGGCGGAACATAACTTATCTCTACCCACTCCGAATACCCCAGGACATGAATAGGAATCGGTTTCAAGAATGGTTTTAATACTTAATACATTCGCTCAGCACACTTTGGCCAGTGCCGCAACCGCTGCTAGAAATTTATAATTGGTGGAACTCAACTCGGTGATATCTTCCTGCATTTTCTTGAAGGACCTCCATAACGCCAAACCAGGAGCAGAAAGTTATCCTCTAGACTTCTGTTTAACTGACAGATTTGAGAAGTCTGCAAACAAGCCACGGAGAAGGCCAATTTTCCTTCCTCTAACAAGCTCACCTTCGATACAGAGATAGTACGGGAAATCAACAAAAGGACCTGTTGACCAATCATAGTACACAAACCTCTCGAAACGGTCCTATCGAAACTCCACCATCGAAAGCCACCGTTCTCGCATACCATAGCAGATATAACAGTGAAAGGTTCCTAAGGATTGTTTCAGAGTTTTCTTGGTTCCAGAGGTGAAAGGCATTCTGCGTCCAGTTATCCACTTAAGCACCCTAAATCAATTTATCCACGCTACTTGGTTCGCAATGGAAACACTTCAGCGCATTTTGAATGCCGTCTGTGAGGGAAACTCCGCCGTCATTGTGGACGTAAACTGTACATACATTCATGTCTCTATTCACAAAGCTTCCAAGACATTACTGAGATTTGAATACAGCATAATATCCCAATTCAGGGCACTCTCGATGGGCTCAACATCACCACCTGACTCTCAAATCGTCTGATGAATTGAGTAATGGCGAATGCGCCGGATCATTTTGATGGTGGCAAAATCAGGTTACCTGGGCGACATTCTGCAGGAACATCGGTCAGTGATATCAGTGATGATATAATAACCCTTGTTACCAATATGGACTTTTCGTCAACAAGGAAAAGTCCGACCTATTACTACCTCAAAATTATCTAAACCTAGGTATGGAGTTCAATAAACAGGCAACATATTTCGTCTCCTTCAAGATCGGACACTAAAATCCAAAGCATGGTAGCATCTTTACTTTCGAAGAATTTTATCCGTACGGGAATCCCATCTCCTTCTAAGTTTACTTAACGTGGCAACTGACCTGATGGTCCTAGGTCGCCTTCCTGTGCGTCAATTACAAATGATTATTCTGTCCAAATGGAGACTTTTTGTTTTCCCACAGGACCATCCTCTCATCATCTGCAACACTTTTGAGACACCATGCGCAACCTAACATGGCTTACGGCGGTTATACATCTAGAAGTATAACCGCCTGGAATTATAATCTATACTGATGCAAGCACAGAAGGATGCCGATGTAACATATCACCATCCCTTCGGGAAGCCAGGGAAATATGCTTTCTCTAGGGACAACAAATTCATATCAATCAATTCTGGATATGACGGCTATTGTGAAAGCCTTTGAGTGATAGCAGGAATATTTGCATAGCAAGAAAGTTCTCATTCTGTCCGACTACTCTACAGTGATGATTTGTCTAAAACACCCAGGAGGAAACAAGTCATACAGTGGATACTTATCTCAAACGACAAGAAAGAACCAAGTTCCATGACCTTTTCATCCTGGTGTGGTGTTTTCTAAAGTGGTGTTGTCAATAAAAGATCCAAGTACAAGTAATCCATATCACAGGCCTCGTGGATGCATACGGCTATCGTCGAATACATTTGATTCCCAAAGTGATAAAGAAAGACAACCAGAGTGTAGCCTTATCCTCATTGTACCAGTCGGAAGGAAGAGATCGTAGATCGACAACCTCATTAATCTCGCAAAGGGACGCTCATTCACTCTGAAAGCATACGAAGACGCATATTATATTTTCAGCCAGTGATGGACAAACAAAATCATCCTACCTCCTCAGGTATCTATACAGCAAATAGTTAGCTTCATCTGGCTCTTCGAAGAAATTTCGCACGAGTGCGATAAAAAAGTTAACTCACCACGATCACTTATCCAATTTACTCGCCAACTTTGAGTATATAGGGCCAAAACATTAACCCTATTTCCAAGTGGAAGATATCTTGGCTGTTAACCTTGTTGAACAAAACAACTTTGTGCACATTCCACAAGTATCAATAGGGCACCTTTCCTACAAGACCTGTTTCCTCGTGGCGATGGCGACGGGAGATAGAATTAGCGAAATGCGCGCTTTCTTAGCAGATCCGAATTACCTACAGTTCGGGCATACATATGGGTCATATTTTTTACATCATTTTTTATTGTCGACACCTGCCTTGCTTCCACAGGTAATGGACTTTCGTCATGAATTCTCCGTCTCGTCTGGACTCGTCAGTTGAAGGCCACCTACAAGACACAGTTCGTTCATTGAAGTTGCACCTTAATGGAACATAGCCGTTGTGTCTAGGTAGATCAAGCCTCGGCCTACCTCTCAAGACAGTAGAAGAGGATATATCAACACAGTCTATCTCATCCTGGATGAATTGGATTTTCGCTCTGCACATAGGGAAATAGCCACAGGTGATATGTATGTATTTCGGCTCACGAGGTTAAAATAGTTGCCTGAACCCTCCCATTTGTTTCGAACTGTTGGCTAATCAGAATCGTTCAGGTTGTGGGATGGAGATCGGAGTCCACATTCTATAGCTTTTATCTCCGTGATCTGTCATACGGCCTCTATCCTACCAGATCAAATCGAGCGCATTTGGGATGACAGCTCAACAGGACGCGCTTGCAGTCGATCGACAGCTCCTTAAGACCAGGCTTCACGACTTCTGCTGGATTTACAAATGGGGGCGATATTTTGCTATTTGAGGCCGCGCACTGGCAGAACGAATCCCCTCCAATGGGGTAATCTAGAAACTGTCTCACATGCCTTCGCGAATCAGAGGTGGTATCTCTGAGTTAAGGTGATGCACTGCTCTCCACCTCTTACCTATTCTCTTAAGGTATTATGATTGGGTAACAGAAGAAGCCAAATTCCTTTAGTAAATTATGCTTCTTCGAGAATACGTACCCAATCTTAACACAAATACACCCCACATTCACCTCAGTTACATCAATACAGAGCGTGACCTCCTCTCCAACCGAAACTGTAGGATTCTTAGACTTTGCTGCCAATACTTAAACCTAACGGGAGATCACTCTACTCCGACCGCAACTTAAATCGGCAGACATTGTAGCTCCCTTTAGATAAAAGTAATATCTGAAATGATTGTATTTGCATGGTAGTATTACATCTTCTAAGGTATTGTGTAAGTATTCTCAATTAAACAGATTTTACTAGGTAAAATGCTTTCTTATATTAAGCACGAGTTAAAGTTATTTACGCTGAGGGGTATCTTATGTTAAACACGACTTAAGGTCATTCACACTGTGAGAATATATTTAGCATACGTTTGGATCGATCATACTGTGACTTTTCATATATAAAGCATGATTTTAGGTCATATTAAGTTTCCCTTTCTTTAGGATGAATCTATCTTATCTACAAAGAACGTTTTCACAATAATGTTTACAGACGAATCGCACTTTGAGACTTCATGGTCAAGAATGATGCTTGGCCATTCCCTGTTTAAGAGTTTAATATTTAAGCATGTTTTAGGTCATTCATGATGAGATTTCATCTGACATGTATGTATTTACAGCATTCGCAAGTGACGTTTAATTAAGTGTTCTTTGAGATCGTTCACAGTACAAATTATCTTCTATTAAGCATGATTGTAGGTGATACACTGTATGAGTTTTCGTAAATCAAGCATAACGTCAGGTCGTTCAGGATGAGATTACAGATATTAAGCATAATTTTAGGTCACATATACTGTCAGTTTTTATATATGAAGAATGATTATGATTTTAGGTCATTCATACAGTGAGTTGTTAAATATATTGAGCACGATTGTAGATCAATTGCAACTGGATCAACCGATGGTTTAGTGGTTAGAGCATCCGACTCGGATGGGGGAGCTCTTGGGTTTGATCTCCAGCAAAGTCGCCCAAATACTTCTTATAATGACTCTAACTTCTGCCGCACTAGGCGCTCAGCATTAAGAGGAAAGGTCAGCCTGGGGTCATAATACCGTGCCTGATTGGAATATAATGCTTCATGTTTGCAGAATGATGTCCAAGTGGTAGACATCACTATCAACTGCCACAATGCAGACATCAATATGATTTAACTGAAAAAATGTTATGGTTACCATACAAATCCAAGACACACACACACACACACACAGAGCAATACGCTGTGAGCTTTCATATAGTAGCATGATATTAGGTCGTTCGCACTGTCCCGTTTCGAACTTTAAGCACGATGTAACATCATTTATACTTTGAGTTTTCATATATTGAGGAAGAGGTTAGATAATTCATATTGTCAATTTCACATATTAAATCGTGCTAATAAATCAAGGGTTTTAAATCTAAAGCGTTTCCTATATGGAAAGAAACAATGCATCTGTGGATGGATTGATTGATGCATGGATGAATTAATGGCGATGGAGATATAGATGGATAGATGGATGGATTGATGGATTAGTAACTACTGGGGGATCGAGATTTGAAATTGTAGTGTCAAACTTAATTCTTTACCGAAGTATATTTTGGTAATAAACTAATTCATGTTTAATCTGTAAAAATGATTTTTTCTAAATCTTCCATAAAATAAATTAATTTTGCAGAATCTATCAGGAAAAGATGCTTATGTTTGCATTTTGGACTGGGGATGAACAATCATTGATGACCAATCGACAATACAATGTAAAAACAGTTATCAACGTGGACGATCAAACAGTAAGTATTTATAAAGTCATGTGTTAGTCATCGGTAACAAATCTTGTTTAATATTATTTCTTTAATCGACATCCGTAAAGTGTTATGACTATATGTTCTTAAACTAGGAAACAGAAAGAAAAAAACCCAAGGAATTATGTAAAATTCAACAAATAATTTATTTCCCTAGAGTACAAAGTGAAAATTTTAGAGGAACTTACGGTATTGTGAATTCAATTCTAACAGTAAATAATGATCCGAATGAGTTCAATTATTGAATGTTCTTACGGTGCAGACACAATGATACAGTAGTGTTCTGTCCTTATCGCTCTTTCACTCTGTCATTCCTTCAGCCCTTCACGTCTTTTCAGTATCAGTCCTTCACCCCTTTTCAGCTGAAAATATAACATCTAAATATGTGTACTATTAGTGAAACATTAATGCAATAACATACACGACGCATGCGCATAAGTGGAGTTGATCATTTATATTAAAGTCATGCATCGGGGCTGCTGTATCCGCTTGTCCTGATAATCAGGTTCAATAGTGGGCCTGTATCCGATGAGAATCTTACATAACTTGAAGTACGATTCTCTCGTGCCTTAATTCATGCAATTTTGATGGTCGTTTGTCAATCTGATTCGAATAGAGAGAATGGCTAGAAAAGAGAACCACTGTTATCAATACAGTTCGATTGATTAATACCTGGAATTAAAGTGGCTTCATCAAAATATATACCAATAACAGTGACATATTCTACAACCGCTCTGGCACCTGCACAAGCAGGATTTAAACCAGGGATTTCCTTCTCAACAGGTTCAACATTTTGATTCATGCAAGGCTTCACAGTTACTAAGTAGATTAATCACAGTCTTGTCTACGTCAGTGCCAAGTAATAAATGAATACCCTCAGTCGGTAAAGGAGTCACAGATACGACATTCACTGATTCTGAGACTAAATCGGTTGCCTCATTAAATAAACAAAGAGTTAGATTAACAAAGCACCCTGCTCTTTCAGTAAGAACACTTTCTTTATATAAAAAGACTTCTCAGTAAAAGGCAAAAGGTTATGATATTAAAAAACTCCGAGACGCTTTCTTGACAATTAATATATGAATATGCATATGCTTGGTAGAATGAACAATAAATGATCTTCAACATTTCGACATGGTTATTAATTTTTCATAATTAAATCAGACTGGAGCTTCTTAGCCTACCCAATATATTGATTTCAATACCAAGCAGTGACATCTATCTCTATTTTTTTTAGATAAGATGATATATTATAATTCTGTATTTATTCTGTTGCTTATTTTTCAATCCATAGCCCAAGGATGCCTTGTTTTTCCTTGAAGTTAATGGATCCAAAACTGTTGCTATTATTACTGTCACATGCAAAGGAAAAGAGGAATTGGATGCTTTGGAAAGGAAACAGTTTACCATCACCAACGACAAGACGGTATTTAAATAGTTTACAAGTATTAGTGAAAGTGGAGTAAAGAAAAGAAATGTTCAAATTTGCAGCATAATATAGCATAACTGGAAAATGTCAAATCATATTCTATCACACAATGCATGGCACGGTAATATATATATATATATATATATATATATATATATATATATATATATATATATATATATATATATATATATATATATATATATATATATATATACAGAGAGAGAGAGAGAGAGAGAGAGAGAAAGAGAGAGAGAGAGAGAGGATGAGAGAGAGAGAGATAGATGTCTGTCTTATATTTGAATTATTTTGATAAATTTATTTCGTAGTAAGCATATAAACAACTTTACCATACCACCGTATCACCTCAAAGAGTTGTACCTTTAGATAAAATACTCGTCTGGTGTAGGTAGCAGACTATAGCATGACTAACACAGATTACTCTAAATGGAGGTTCTATTTATTGTGTGTTAATGTAATGTATATATTTATCATTATGATTTATGAGAGATAATATCCACATGACTTTGTGCCATAATTGTACAACAAATTATAGACTAAACATGTTGTGTTCTCTTGCGAAATATTCGCCTTATGCATTAGTTTTACCTAAAAAATCAAAATAATGACATTTATTAGATGTTATAGCATTTTCTCTGAAACGTCGGGAGGCATCGCACGAAGTTTCCTCAGCCTCACATTCCGACCAGATTTTAAGTCTAGTAGAGAAGCAGCGAAATTCTTGATCCTGAGAGAAAGTTCGGATTCTTATCTTTGTATTTCTGAATCAAGGACTTTCTCACAATGGTATGTTGCCGCACATTTTGTTTTGATATTGAATTATTTTACAATTTCAGACAGAGTCATCAGATATGACGGTACTTTTGCTAAAATCTTGGCAAAACTCACACGATGTTCCTCCTGATACAAGCAGTATCCTGGCAGTATTGGAGAATGTCAATCAATGGCATCCGAGTCCCACTGAATCAAATCGAAGTCTGATATGCTCAAGGTTTGTAAACATATCAACAATAATCAAAGTAAAGGAGCCTTCATTAGTGACTGTAGCTTATTTTCTTTAGTTGCCCGCATTATTCTTACTGTAGTAAATGAACATTTTTTGATTGTGAAGGAAGGGCATATTATATGGAGTCTTTTTAGGTTTTGCTGTTCTAAACAAATTGATAATTCTTTATAACTGCACACTCGTCAACAATATTATACACATACTTTCCGATCGATATAAGAATATACCTGATGGTGAGCTTTGACGTTCTTTTGGTTATGTTGTGACTTAGTGATCCACATACAATTATTCATTCGAAGACTTAGTTTCTTCTTGTTGTTTTCAGTAACTTCTTCAAACTTGCACTGGGACTATTTGGTGATATTTTCTTGACTAAATATTCTTGCCTGACTCATTTGCTTTCTTTTCCAGAAGAACTTTAACGCAATGTATGCCAATATTGTGTCATGTGATTTTACTTTTGATGAAAATTTAAGGAAAGCATGAAGTCACCTCCAGATCAAGGGAGGAGATTTCGTTTACATACCATGCATACAAAAGAGTTGTGCGTTTAATAAGGAGATGACATTCAAGTTTTAGATTATGGATACAAAATATGGGAATAATGCTTCTAATGTAGACCTGTACTTACATTTCAGGGAAATATGTAGTAAGTGAAGTTTTATCTAAAATTGGGAATATGTGCTTTTTTTTAAAACAATGAAAATACCGATTACGTATACATGAAAATTCCATTCACTGACCTTTATATAACCAGAAATATTCATGACAATTTTAAACATCTGTGTAATTTGGATCTTAACATATAAAACAATGTTTAGTAGTTGGCTAAGACATTTTGAGCAATGCACATTAGATTTTACAGTTATTTCATTTTTTTAAATGAAAGTATATGTCCATTTTGTTTCTCTATCTAAACCAAACTACATCCTTTGATTACACAAACACCTGGTTATTTGTGTCAGATTTGAGATGAACAGATGCGGTGTCATCTATACATGACTGACAGAATTCGAAGAGACGAAGAAATTCATATCTTGCGGACAAGCATGGACATGTTAGCAAGGAGTCGAACACTACTACCAACTTTTTTAAGAATCTATTTTCTCTTAAGAAACCTATTCACTTTTCGTAATCATTGCGTATCAGCCCGCAACAGAAACGGAAACGTTTAAACAACATCTGTGTTCATTTTATATCAGATTTTATCATAGAGATGGTTAAATCAGCTCAGTCCTAGAAAAAGACAACGCCATGCTCGTTTTTGCTACTTGTTACTTCTATTTCCGTTTCTGTTTATTCTCATTCTTCTTCGCCTTCTTCACACCATCATCATCATCATCATTATTATCACATCCATGCTCATCTCACCACCATTACCATGACCGTCATCATGATCATCATCATTATCAAAGAGCCAGAGTCTGTCGGAGATAGATTAATACATTCACTTGGTAAACATTACTTTATTTATGCAAGAGGACAGACGAAATGAAAAGCAGATGTTATAAATATTCAAATGGTGTAACAATATACTGTATATACTGTATTTCACGTATCACAACTCTTTACTTCTTTCCCATCGGTCGCCATTTATCCTGTCGTAAATGTTTGTAAAGTAATACACAATAAGCATTATTATTATCA